>CM060327.1:1749255-1756755 GCA_030674155.1 Stramonita haemastoma | reverse complement strand
GAAGACAGTTGCAATGCTAACTGCTGGTGGTATTTTTCTCCCTCATTTTTTACGTCCAGTCGATGTGTGCCTGCAGTTTTGTAATGTTTTGTCATCCTCTCCCATCGGCATGCAATGGCTACTTACATATAACCAGAAAAAGATTTTATTTCAAGAAACCCCAGATGGGGTACATAGAAATGAAAAATGTAAGTGCATTGACCCCAACGGCAGTAGGCAGAGGACATGTTCAGTGATCATGCAATCAAAATTACTAATAGGAAAACTATGAATTTTCAACACATATAATTATTGGTACAACATCAGGTTCTATTAGACAGTTATGCTTTCACAACATAGTACGCTCATCCAAACGAAAATCCCTCAACACAAACAAGACGTTGCGGGTTCAATCCTGCTAGAAGTGGTAGAAACCCAATACACCACACCACACCACACCAAACCATAATACAATACAATACAATGCAATACAAAGAAGAGGTCACCAGTCAAAAGCAAATCGAGATGCACATGTATTGTAGGTGAGGAAGTACACAGCGTGGTAGTGAATCTGCTGAAGGGTCAGAAAATGTATGGTGGATGCCTGCTCGTGGGTGCCGTTTGTTCCCTGGCTACACCGAGACTGACTGACTCTAGCAGCCTAGTATAGCTGGCTGGTGGGTAGCCTGGTTTGGGACAGGAGGCGCTCCTGCTCATCTGGGACCTTTAGTTTGTTTCCAGTGTGTTCCTTCTTCCGCGCTCCAGCCTGCTGCTATCCGTGGCATTCAGACAGTACTGTGTTCCCTGTCTGCTCTTTTCTCCTCTTCTCTTCTTTTTCTCTTTCATGCCCTCCACCTGTTCCTGTCCGTTTCATCCATTCTTCTCTCCTGGGGCATGGGATGAAAGTTTATTTCCTTCTTCCTTGTTTTTGTAAGAGAGGGGAGGGGGTCTTTTCTTTAAAAAATGTTTCATGGCTTTGTTCCACGTGAACTTTCTTCCTGTCTCAGTCTGTCTTTCTGTCTTTACGTAAACTGTCTGTGTCAGTCACTTTGTCTGTCCGTCTGTATGTCTGTCTTTCTCTCTCTGTCTCTGTCTCTTTCTCTCTCTGTCTCTTTCTCTGTCCCTCTCTCTCTCTCACTCAGACACATGCACGCACACACGCACGCTCATATGATGGATGCATTCGCACATGTCTGCACACACGAACACACACACACACACACACACACACACACACACACACACACACACACACACACACACACACACACACACACAAACACACACGCGCGCGCGCACGCGCACGCGTGCGCACACACATTTCAGATGCACAAAATTGGTACCTGTATACATAATTATATCGTAAGCACACAAACTCTTCATAAACTGCTTGCATGGGCTTCTTCCTCTAACGCAATCAGGACGAAGTGGAAACCAGATAAAGAGGGGGGGAACATGAGGCAACGTCTGAACAGAATTTTCCCAGAACGATATCTAGCATGCAGTGCATGGGTCGTCTTTTCTAGATAGATAACAGCGGTGTGTTTATTTCACTGCACATGACGGAGCATCTTTGTGTCATCATTGGATGTGTGAAAGGTCTGAAGCCGTGTCTTTCATTAAGTCCATGTGCACTGATTGCCTGGAAGTTGCCAGTCGTTACCCATCTTTATGGCCAGGCAAAGAGTGCACCTACATCTTTTCTTGTGAGGTGCAACAGCCAGGTCTCACTGTTATCATGCCTGTGGAAGTGCCGGTTTCCACTCTGTAAAGCAGTTCATTGGCTCATAGGGATTTTTATGCGGTCTATAAAAGAACATTCATTCATTTTTGGATTCTTATACTGAACTGTTCATTTCTGCGGGAGCAAGCGCAGTGCTTTGTACTTTTCTTCAGCTATTGTAAACTTTTTCTTTTTATCTTTTTTTTGTGGTTTTTGTTGTTGGGTTTTGTTAGGTTTTTATTAGGGGGTGGGGGGTTCTTTGTGTGGTTGGTTGGGTTTGTTGTTTTTGGGGTTGTTGTTGCTGTTGTTGTTGTTTTTTTTTTTTGGGGGGGGGCTGTTTGTTATTGTTGTTTTCTTGCTTTTTTTTTTAGGGAGGGGGTGGAAGTATTTCGACAGCTTCATACCTCCATCTGTTTTTCTTTCTGCTTACCATTGTCAAGAATTTCTTTTTTTCAAAACAAAGCAACATCAGAAAGCAGCAATGACAAAGTAACAACAGTAAACATGCTCAAACTCAGCTCACCATGCCTGTTTGCAAAGAACAGAAGACAGACGTGACTTGTCGGGGCCATTTATACCTCGTTCTTGCCAACGGCTTTTGCCAACCTCCTGAAAAAGAACAGTGGAACAGCATGACACAGGGGATGAAGATATAAGCATACACACTATGTATTCGCCAAGCCAGTGTCTGACATTCCTCTCTGCTGTTTTTGTCTACACATGCACTTTTAAGGCTGTAAAATGGCAAGGGGGGCTGATTGCTTAACAGAGCACCCCACCCCATGTGCGCACATTATCGTTGTTTCCAGGCCTTTATTTTCCAGAAAAGAATCGAGAAAAAACAAACAAGAAAACATTTGAACATAAGCACGACAGTCCATTGAAATCAGTTGTGTCAGCAAGTGAGAGGAAGGTGTGTGTGTGTGTGTGTGTGTGTGTGTGTGTGTGTGTGTGTGTGTGTGTGTGTGTTCTTTGGGGTTTTAAAGATCATTCGTTATATATTTTGTGTAAGTGACAGAGAATTTGCAAGACTTCAAATGTTTTGTTTTGTGGTTGCACGGAAAAGAGTCGTTTTCACGTCATAACTTTTGTTTCTTCTGTGGTCGAATTTCTTACGGTATTTTCGCTTTTTCTGCTGTTGTAGTTAGTGTTGAAATAGGAAAGAAGAGCGTCCTCCTCCGTTTGTCATAGCTACTCCTAGTATAGGTCTTGATTTTAAACGATTTTTATTCTTTTGTCTGTCTCTTTGTTTTATTTTTCATCAGTTGGTATTTTGAGAGAGAGAGAGAGAGAGAGAGAGAGAGAGAGAGAGAGAGAGAGAGAGAGAGAGAGAGAGAGAGTCTTTAACATGCCCACTTTTTAAGTCTACACGAAATGTGCTCTGCCCGATTCTCTGTCTCTGTCTTTCTCTGTCTCTGTCTCTCTCTGTCTCTGTCTCTCTCTGTCTCTGTCTCTGTCTGTCTGTCTGTCTGTCTCTCTCCTCTCTCTCTCTCTCTCTCTCTCTCTCTCTCTCTCTCTCTCTCTCTCTCTCTCTCTCTCCATAAATAAATAAGATAAAACAAATACCCCAAACGAAAACTCCCAGCAGAGCACAGTGTAAGACGGCTTATGAGTGTCATGAAGCCAGATTTACGTCAGAGCTGGCACGTCATCCTGTCACGTTAAATTGTCCGTGAGAGTGATCCGTTAGGAAACTTGGGAGCTTTATTAGGCCGCCTATGATGTAACTTGTTTGGCAAGCGTGTTGGAGTGGGGGTGGGGTGGGGAGGGGGTGCGGTGGGTTAGGGAGGAAGAAGAGAGGTGTAGATAGAAGTGTGAGCTACTTTCAGTCTGTTGTAGAAAGAGAAGAGGTACAGCTCAAGTGGCTACTATTCACTCTTACAAAGAGATAGTGTAGCAGAAGTTGCAGCTAATCACTAATAGGAGGAGATATTGCAGCAGAAGTAGCAGGTATTTAGTAAGAGGAAGAGATGATGTAGAATCTAGTAGAAGTAGCAGTTATTCACTAATTGGAGGAGATATTACAGCAGAAGTAGCAAGTGTTCAGTTGGTAGCAGGAAATGATAATATCAGAAGACTGCTAAGTCATTGTAGGATGAAGAAGAGAGATATAGCGGAATTATTAGCTATCCTGTGGTAGGAGAATGAGATACAACAGAAAGAAGTATTAGCTATCCGATCGTAGGAGAAAGAGAGATACAACAGAAATGTTAGATTTCCAGTCTTAAGAGAAAGAGAGATATATCAGAGAAAAGTGTTAGCCATCCAATCAGTAGGAGAAAAATACAAAAGAAATAAGTATTAGCTATCTAATCGTAGGAGAAAAAGAGATATAGCAGAAGAAGGAGAAGCTATCCAATCGTAGGAGAAAGAGATATATAGCAGAAGAAGGAGAAGCTATCCAATCATAGGAGAAAGAGAGAGATAGCAGAAGAAGGAGAAGCTATCCAATCATAGGAGAAAGAGAGAGATAGCAGAAGAAGGAGAAGCTATCCAATCATAGGAGAAAGAGAGAGATAGCAGCAGCAGGAGAAGCTATCCAATCATAGGAGAAAGAGAGATATAGCAGAAGAAGGAGAAGCTATCCAATCATAGGAGAAAGAGAGAGATAGCAGAAGGAGAAGCTATCCAATCATAGGAGAAAGAGATATAGCAGAAGAAGGAGAAGCTATCCAATCATAGGAGAAAGAGAGATATAGCAGAAGGAGAAGCTATCCTATCATAGGAGAAAGAGAGATATAGCAGAAGGAGAAGCTATCCAATCATAGGAGAAAGAGATATAGCAGAAGGAGAAGCTATCCAATCATAGGAGAAAGAGAGATATAGCAGAAGGAGAAGCTATCCAGTCATAGGAGAAAGAGAGATATAGCAGAAGGAGAAGCTATCCAATCATAGGAGAAAGAGAGATATAGCAGAAGGAGAAGCTATCCAATCATAGGAGAAAGAGAGATATAGCAGAAGGAGAAGCTATCCAATCATAGGAGAAAGAGAGATATAGCAGGAGAAGCTATCCAATCATAGGAGAAAGAGAGATATAGCAGAAGGAGAAGCTATCCAATCATAGGAGAAAGAGATATATAGCAGAAGGAGAAGCTATCCAATCATAGGAGAAAGAGAGATATAGCAGGAGAAGCTATCCAATCATAGGAGAAAGAGAGATATAGCAGAAGGAGAAGCTATCCAATCATAGGAGAAAGAGATATAGCAGGAGAAGCTATCCAATCATAGGAGAAAGAGAGATATAGCAGCAGAAGGAGAAGCTATCCAATCATAGGAGAAAGAGAGATATAGCAGAAGGAGAAGCTATCCAATCATAGGAGAAAGAGAGATATAGCAGAAGGAGAAGCTATCCAATCATAGGAGAAAGAGATATAGCAGAAGGAGAAGCTATCCAATCATAGGAGAAAGAGATATAGCAGCAGCAGGAGAAGCTATCCAATCATAGGAGAAAGAGATATAGCGCAGCTCCTGCGCCTTTACATAACTAAGTGCACCAAATGAGTGTCCATCATATTAACAGAAAAAACCCATAGATCTATCAGTAAGAGGAAATTTCACCATGTATTTATGTGCTAATTTATTTTTATTTATATATCTTTTAATATTTTGGGAGTTTCTAGTTGGTTCCTTTTTCTTTCCTCCGTGAAATCACTCCACTAAATGAGAAGTAATACGTTTTTTTTTCAAACACATTGTGTGTGTGTGTGTGTGTGTGTGTGTGTGTGTGTGTGTGTGTGTGTGTGTGTGTGTGTGTGTGTGTGTGTGTGTGTGTGTGTGTGTGTGTCGAGAGAGAGAGAGAGAGAGAGAGAGAGAGAGAGAGAGAGAGAGGAGAGAGAGAGAGAGGAGAGAGAGAGAGAGAGAGAGAGAGGAGACAAAACAACACAACACACATGGAACAACACACACACGCGCACACACACTTTTCGTAAGCCAAGGTGTGCTGATGTGATCAGATGACAGATTTTACAAAATCGCATGCACACAGGGACTTGGTCTAAAATAATATGAGTGCTTATTCCATTATCTTCGAAAGAAAAGATTAAACAACAAATAAAACAAATACCTGTTCGCACCCACTCTCGGAAGGTGGCCTTTGTAAAATAAAATAAAAATCATAACTTAATGACTTGACAGGAAGGGGGTAGGAATGTATTTGGAGCAATTTATCACTTCACCAGTCTGCTTGCTGTAAGCTTAATGTTATTGCCAATATTTGAACGGGCATATGAACACGAATGTGTGTGTGTGTGTGCGCGCGCGCGTGCGTGCGTGTGTGTGTGTGCGTGTGTATGCGTGCGTGCATGCGTGCGTGCGTGCGTGCTTTGATTTAATGCATACAAAGTTTGTTCCAGCTGCGTGGGAAAAACCCCAAGCAATTTCAACCAGGTAAAAACCTAACAACTGCATTAAATCAAATAAACAGGAAATCCATACACCCTCATATTCCCCCATTTCCCCAACACACACACACACACACCCCTCATCACTGCTCCCCTCCAACCTAACCCCCATCTGCTCCTACATCCAATTATAATTGCACAACACACACACACACACACACACACACACACACACACTATAATATTTCTCTCTCTCTCTCTCTCTCTCTCTCTCTCTCTCTCTCTCTCTCTCTCTCTCTCTCTCTCTCTCTCTCTCACACACACACA
Organism: Stramonita haemastoma; assembly: GCA_030674155.1. NCBI lineage: Eukaryota > Metazoa > Mollusca > Gastropoda > Neogastropoda > Muricidae > Stramonita > Stramonita haemastoma. Next base: position 1,750,386 of record CM060327.1, on the reverse strand, counting down.
CACACACACACACACACACACACACACACACACACACACACACACACACACACACACACACACAGAGAGAGAAACAGATACAGAAACAAGCCAAACAAAGAAGGGAAGAAGCCAAAACAGAAAAGTGTAGTCAATTCCCAGGGCATGTTTTTCGTCTGTTCACCTCTGTGCTCTCTTCATGCCTTTCTCCCTCCATACCACCTGTTATGTCGGTGTTTCAGGCATTGGGGGGGGGGGGGGGGGGGGGGCACCACACAAGGGAACACGCTGCTTTTTGTGTGTGGGGAGAAAAGTGCTCCTGTTTTCATTGGTCAAAATGAACGTTTGTTGAAAAACCTCTCCTCTGCTTCATTTCTGGCTCTCACAGTCTTCTGTATGTGTGTTTGTCATGTGCACGTGCACACATGCGCACGCGTGTGCGCCCGCATACTCTCTCTCTCTCGCTCTCGCTCTCTCTCTCTCTCTCTCTCTCTCTCTCTCTCTCTCTCTCTCTCTCTCTCTCTCTCTCTCTCTCTCTCTCTCGTAATGTCTTTGTTCTGTAGTATCTCAGCTAATTCCTCCCCTCTTGTCATCTTTTAAAACCCCGAGTACTTCACAAAGAAACAATCAAGACAAAACAACAACAAAAACAAAAGACAAACCATCTGATACGATAGGAGAAAGGGAAAAAAAATTGAACGTTCTGGGTGGGTTTTCTTTTTTTTTTTTTTAACTTGTTTTTCTTCCTCGGCTCAAGCTCCGAGGTTCACTAGGGGTCGAGTTTTTGTGTATGGGACAGAATTTTTTTTTTACCCATTATTTAAGTAGCCACTTTCCGTCTTCAGGGATTTGGGAAAGTATTCAACGAGAGAGAAAGCCACAATACAAACATACAAAAAGGAAAACGAAAAGCAAAGAAGTAGGCATTTTCAACTAAAAACAGAACTAGATTGCAAGTGTATTGCTTTTCGAAAGCTGGAGTGCCAACCTGAAATGGAGACAGTGAAGAGGAACCCTCAAGACAGAGGAGTCACCTGCTCTACTGAACACTTTGCCGGTAACAGGCTGTATGGTTTGTTGTTTTTATCATTTCCATTTCGAGGATAATGGAATAAGCATCCAGTCTTTGTGTGTATGCAGTTTTGTAGATTT
>CM060327.1:1741755-1746755 GCA_030674155.1 Stramonita haemastoma | reverse complement strand
TGCACACGCAGAGGCTGTTTATTGCCTGTTGCGCAACGAATTTATGTTGTTACTCGGGGCTTATTTGTTGTTTGTAGCCGAGTATATGGGAAGAAGTGTTTTCTTCATGTGAAATGGCAATGTCTTCCAACATCATGCAAAATAGATAAATGAACTGTAACGAGCCCAATACAAAAACGCTATAGAAGACGGTTTTTTTTTTGTCCTGTATATACATTAACAGACCTAGGTGAAAAATCCGCCTGATTGGCAAAATTTCCCCCTTCATTTACAGCTGCACTTTTCAGCCCCCCGGGCAAATCACTCAGACAGAATGTCTTGGAGATGGCGTCTCTTGACGCCTCCATTGCCGTTACTGCTTTCCCAGCCGGTCAGCCGGCGCCATTTTATCGATCACTGAGTCTGCACATTGTCCACTCCAGACTTGAGGGAAGAACCTGAGGGAAAAGAAGTTTGTGGCAGGAAGTGAGTTTGGGAACTGGTTCATTCTTCGGTTCTAAGTGTAGCGACACTTCAATGTCTTCTTGGACATCAGCCAGGTTTCTACTACTTGCTGCACAGGAAAGATCTGTGGAATAGAGGAGACTGGCGCGCGCGCTTACACACACACACACACACACACACACACACACACACACACACACACACACACACACACACACACACACTACTGTCACTCTTTTACATACACACTCATACTCACACGCACACTGTCACGCACATATGTACACATGACCGCGTACATGCGCGCATACACACACGTACACACACATACACACACACACACACGCGCGCGCGCGCGCGCGCGCACCACACCACACCCACAAATGCATAGGCATGCCTGCTATATCTTCTGCACATTCAATTTTGGACCTCCTGTGAGCCCATCTTTACTCTCTTTGACAGAAGGAATGTGCGTAATCAGATGGAAAAATGTCAAAGTGAAGGGCGAGGCTGAAGGGGAGAAAATGCAATTTTCCAACACAGCCTTTTCATAACGGCATCTGGCAGGGCGGAGAGCCGCCTTTCTGCACAGATAACGGGATGTTGCCCCACTCTGTCAGCGTGCCCCTGCCCTCTTTCTCCCGTTACAGGGCCTCCCAAAAGTCAGCAGTGTGTTGGTTTGTTGGTTTGTTGGCTCCTGCCGCCTACAGCGAAGGTCACAACATCATTATCGTTTGCGGCATTCACACACTGACGTAAGTCTGCTCTGAAGTGCTGTTACGAGACCTCCTGCTGCTTCTGTCAATGCAAGTTGTCTGTTGATTCAACCAAACATGTTTAGATAGAAAAGAACAAAACCAAAGAAAAAAATTACAGTACCATCTACTTATTGAAGTTAGCTACTTTCTGCTCCCATGGTATGTCGTTTGCAGTTAAATTTACGAAGCTTGCGCATTAAAAGACACCATTTTGTTTCTGAAGAAAAGGAGACAAAGAAGTCAGGTATATCCAGCAAATGCCAAAGTGAAGATTTCACAGAAATATCCTTAACAAAATCAGACTTTTGGCACCAAGTGAGGTAATCCTTTTCTTTTGTCTCCTCACAAGAGGAAGGGAAATCGACCAGGGGAGAGAAGAGGAGGAAAGCGATCTTGATGGAGAGGCGGTGGAATGGATGCAGGAGGCTGGCAGTGGGCTGAAGGGGGATGATTAAAGGTGAACACTTGCCCAGCCCCACATTGCTGATTTATCATCTAACTCTGCACAGCAGTAAAGGAGGAGGAAAACACTCCTCCCCAAACCAGGTCTACGATAAGCAGGGAGAAAAATTACGCAACGCCTTGTATAACATTGATCAGTGGGATCCGGTTTTAGAATCTGTAGTAGGGGTAACCCTGTTTTTCACGTAAATCCAGATAGATTTGGACTTTTTCATACGTGCTGTTTTAGATGTCTGGTGTTTATAGGAATCAATCAGGAAAAAACTAACAGCCAATTTTTTTTTTACCTAGATACTGCACTGGTCTTGTTCTGGGATGGGAATACTGCTCTACCCCATTGCCCAACGGTTCTTATTTACACCCTTATTAATGCACAGGTTGCATGCTGGGTATGTTCGTGTCATCAAAACCATCGGACACAGGTCTGTTCTTCTGCAGTAGATGGATGGGTTTTGAAGTGACGTGTGCATACAATGTGTGTATTTGCACGCGGAACTTCAGTTTTTAGCTTCGTCCAAAAGATTTGGGGGTAATGAAGTCAGAACCAAAGTTAAATCCAGGGGGGGAAATCCCCTAAATCCTGCTAAACTCCTCAGATCAGGAGTTCAAGCCTCTGAGTAGTGTGCCCTTACACTTAGTACTTTTGGGGGCATTTTCAATGACCAAAGGTTTCTGTGGAATTGTTCTTTTAGCTAGTACAACATTTCTTGCATTTTTAGGGGAATATTGTTGCTGTGTTGTTAGGTTTAAAAAAAAATCATACTGAACAGCACTTGTACTACAGAGGAACGAAAATTGTCTACACTTTTAAACATTCAGAAAAAAAGCAGACGGGTGGGTGTTCCTGGAGTAAAAGAGAGGCAGAGAGGAACAAAGAGAATGAAGTATGGAGGGCAATGCGTCCATGTTACGATACTGTGGTGGTGCCTGTCAATCACTTGTAGCAAAAACTCCAGTTATTGTGCACACAAAAACCCATTGAGAGAAAACGAACGGGTGCGGTACAGTTGATTGCAGTCATGTGCTTGTATGTTTCCCCATTCACGTATGCACCTATGTCCTTGATGGTCTAGGATAACCTTAACTATCGGAGGACTTGTTTATAATCCTTGTGATGAGATAAAAACCGGGAAGTTGTGGTATTTTTCGGGTTGAAGCTACAAACAGGGATAGAAACAGATGAATGTGGCACTAAACCAGTGCAGAGTTTACAGGGGTCAGTGGAATAGTAGAACAAACTTTATACTGTCAACTCAAGGTAGTTTCCAATAATGATAGGTAGATATGTCTGACTTTTCCTTTTCCTCGTATTTGGTTTTTACCTTTCATGTATTCTCAATACTGGCTGGCTAGTATTTCCACTCTCATGTCAAAGCACATCTATGAGCACAGTCATGTGTAAACGTTCAATACTTCACACACACATACGCGCACGCGCAAGACGCACGCACGCACGCGCGCACACACATATATCGTAATTGGGTACCTTTACATATTTTTAAACAATCACGTCCTTGTTTTAAGAGGTAAAACTGGATGCTTATGAAAAAAACTTAGAAATAACCCTGCATACCCTAGCGGTAAAAGATTTTACAAATTAGCATATACCTTTAGAATGCCTTCGTTTTTAAGGCATTGTCTCTTTTCAAATCGGAAAATCATTATCATATATCCTCTCCAATACTGTTTCACTGCTAGAGAAAACGTTATCACCATACCATTCTGTGCTCAGTAGCTTGTTAGTTAACAGTTTTTGCGCGAAGAAGACTTGTTTATTGTTGTCCAAATCATTGTGTGTATGTAAGTTACTTTAAAGACTACAGAACAAACCGTGTTATGGATGTGAACATAGCAGGTGTGGACTACACCCTCCTCTCGCTAAAACCCTTTCTTTTGAACTCCCTCTGCTGGCAGCAAAAGCAGTACACTGCAATCAGACACGGTGAGAAACAGGAAAGTGCGGTACGAGGCAGGCAGGCAGGAGATGAAGAGAGGCAGTTTTCCCCCCGCATGGCATTTTCATAGCACAGCGTCTGGCAATGGATGGATCTTCTATTCCAAATGGTGATGCAATCGCTCCAGCCATAGTGGTAGTATTCACAGGTTTCAGAGAGGTCGGAACTATTGTTGTATGTCTCTTTCACTGTGTGTGTATTCATAGTGGTAGTATTCACAGGTTTCACAGAGGTCGGAACTATTGAATGTCTCTTGCACTGTGTGTGTATTCATAGCGGTAGTGTTCACAGGTTTCACAGAGGTCGGAACTATTGAATGTCTCTTGCACTGTGTGTGTATTCATAGTGGTAGTATTCACAGGTTTCACAGAGGTCGGAACTATTGAATGTCTCTTGCACTGTGTGTGTATTCATAGTGGTAGTATTCACAGGTTTCACAGAGGTCGGAACTATTGAATGTCTCTTGCACTGTGTGTGTATTCATAGCGGTAGTATTCACAGGTTTCACAGAGGTCGGAACTATTGTTGAATGTCTCTTGCACTGTGTGTGTATTCATAGTGGTAGTATTCACAGGTTTCACAGAGGTCGGAACTATTGTTGTATGTTGTTGTTGCTTCGATTTTACGTCTGTTCACTTAAAGTGATAATAGATCTTGTATGTCTCATTCACTGTGTGTATATGTAGTGATTGACCTGGGTGAAGGTTGTTTCTCTTTCACTTGTGTCTTCCATGGAACACACGGGGCGCTTTTCTTCTCTTTAATACAGCCTGCAGTGAAACCACATGATGCTTAGGTAAAATGGGTTCTTGGTGAAGTACCACTACCAATGTGGATGTCAGGTTGGCCTAGTGGGTAGAGGGTTTAACTCGAGAATCGACATGAACTAGAGGTTCAGGTTGAAATCTTCGCTGATAAATTTGCCTATTCCTGGGGTGTTCCCCAAATATTGACCATTCCCCAGCCAATCTTTCCTTCGAGAGTATAAAACAATGTACCATGTAGGCTACAAACACAAGCAAAACCGTTTTCACATTTGAAAGTATCCAGGTTTTTTTTAGTGTAGAATATGCCAGGTTAGTATCGGGGTATAGACAACACAAACCTATCCAGCATGCTGCCTGCTACTTCCACAGCTCAATCTGGGCTGGGCAAGTTCGGCTTGTCCAAGACACGGTGTAGAAAACCAGACCAGTTTCCCAACCACTCCTGTAGTTGACTGAGAAGTCCAGTCAAGACTTTCAGTGTAAACTAACTTTTTTCCCAGTCAGTGCAATCAGAAAACTTCTGACTAGACGTCATTGCCTTTGACTGGCCGGAAGTAGCTTCTGTGGTACTTGTGAAAAAATAGAGTTAGCCACGAATTATTTATTTTTAACAC
>CM060327.1:1736755-1739255 GCA_030674155.1 Stramonita haemastoma | reverse complement strand
GTGTGTGTGTGTGTGTGTGTGTGTGTGTGTGTGTGTGTGTGTGTGTGTGTGTGTGTGTGTGTGTGTGTGTGTGTGTGTGAATATTTCTTCTGAAAAAGTTCCTTTTTGTTTTGTGCTGGTTTTACAGATTAAACTGCAGTCTGGGATATCGAGCCATTCCAGTGTCTGTTTTTTTCTTTGGTCCTGATTAAAATGTTTCCAACAGTGTTCTTCTTTACAGAGATAATTTCAGAATTTTCACACACACACACACACACACACACACACACACACACACACACACACACACACACACACACACACACACACACACACACACACCGAGCTAATACACTGCATTCTATGTTTATCGCGATACCTTATTTTCTGATGCCCCCATTCAGAAGACCAAAATGCATAATTATGATTTGACGAATTATTTTCTTTAAACGAAAAAGATGCGTTCTCTTGCGCTTTCTTGACGAATGGCTAGGAAGTGCTGTTGCTCCGTGAGTTTATGTTCTCATAAATACTAAATAAAGTTTATGTTCTCATAAATACTAAATAAACAGTTGCAACTTTCCCATGGAGGCAAGAGGTGTCTTCCTTTAAACAATCCTTCAAAAGATCACAAGAGAACTGAGCAATGGATAAACTAAAAAAAAAAAAAAAAAAAAGAAGAAGAACATTATAAGAAATAAAAGAGAGTTGGCCAAACTTTTAGCCTGAAGAAGGTTTCAAATAAACCGAAAATTTGCTCTGCCAGACACTTGGGTGTTGTGTCTTTACTTGTCTGCTTGTATAAGAAATAAAAGAAAGTGAGAATGTATGTAATCTCTACCCGTACAGCATAAGTATCCAGTGTACTGATGAAATATGATTAGATGTAGAAAATGCATAAAAGAATATAAACACACATACATATACACACACGTACATTCGCGCACGTACCCTCATGTACGTACACACACACACACAACACACACACACACACACACACACACACACACACACACACACACACACACACACACACACACACACACATGAGCGCTTATTCATAATCCTCGAAATAAAAGAAATTTGGTGCGCTCTCTCTCTCTCTCTCTCTCTCTCTCTCTCTCTCTCTCTCTCTCTCTCTCTCTCCTCTCTCTCTCTCTCTCTCTCTCTCTCTCTCTCTCTCTCTGTCACTTCAGAGCAAGGGTCAGATAAATATTCATATCAACATGTTAATTAACCTTGAAAATAAAGACTATCAATCTTTCAGTCAGTTTTTCTTTGGCTCCTACCTCTATAGGGTATGTGTATGTCGGTGCATAATTGTGAATGTGCGCGCACGCGCGTGCGCGCGCGCGTGTGTTTTTTGTTTCAGAGAGAGAGAGAGAGAGAGAGAGAGAGAGAGAGAGAGAGAGAGAGAGAGAGAGAGAGAGAGAGAGAGAGAGAGAGAATAACTCGATCAATTTTCTGTCCTGTTGTCAATTTGCCCCCTCACTCACTACTCTTCAGATCCCTACTCGACACTGTCTTCCTGCAATCCCTCTATGTTTCTGTCTCTACGTCCGTCTGTCTGTCTGTCTCTGTTTCTCTCTGCATCTGTCTGTCTGTCGGTCGGTCGGTCGGTCGGTCGGCCGGATGAAAAAAAGTATGTAATGCTTACTTACTCTGTTACCCTTGAAAAATAAAGATTATTCATAAAGATTATTCTCTCTCTCTCTCTCTCTCTCTCTCTCTCTCTCTCTCTCTCTCTCTCTCTCTCTCTCTCTCTCTCTCTCTTGCATGCACGTTTATTCACACAGAACATATTACACACACATATGCACGCACACACGCACTCACGTACACACACAAACACACACACACGCGCGCGCGTTATCCTGTGGTCAGTGTGCCTATATATTCATGTGGAGCTTTTAGAATTAAAGCTTTCATACCGTTAAGCCAGTGTTGGCTACCGATGATTCTTGTTACCATTTTTTTTTCATATTTAAAACTCTGATTGGTACAGTCCCTTTCATGTGTGGATCAGTGGCATTTTTGTGTATTATTACTCTCTCTCTCTCTCTCTCTCTCTCTCTCTCTCTCTCTCTCTCTCTCTCTCTCTTCTCTCTCTCTCTCAGTGTGTGCTGTGTGAATGATGGAAGGGGGGGGGGGGGGGGAATCCAGGACGTGTACGTATTGTGGAGTTTGAATGTTTAACACAGACTACAAACTGCCTAGAAGCGCTGCGTAGAGGGAGGGCGCAGTGTAGTGGGGAGGGAGTCTAGCTGTGTGAAGTGGGCCTGCTTGTTTTGAGTTTAATCAGGTCTTTCTTTATCCTTCAGGTGGGGTGCAGTGACGGATGGGAAAGGGGGGAAGGGTGTCAGGGCTAAACATGCACTAAATGAGTCATAAGCGGCCTGTCTGTTCTTACAGCCTCCCCCCACCCTTTCCACCCTTCCCCTCACTCCTTTTCCTCCCACCTCCACAGCCACCCACGACCCACCACCCCTGTCCCTCCCCAACCTTGCTCCTACATTTACCG
>CM060327.1:1719255-1724255 GCA_030674155.1 Stramonita haemastoma | reverse complement strand
GAGAAGTAGGTGACATCTCATTTTCAGCATGAAGTTAGGCATATCAAGGTTACCATGAGTGCACAACTATTGTAATATTGATTGTTTGTATCGTAAGAGCAACAGCCAACAGAAAGCAAAAACAAAAAAAGTAAAATCAAAGCCAAAAACCACCAGAAATATTGTTCGTCTCATTATGTCTAATTTACATTTTCTTTCACCACACAGTTTTATCTCAAATGATCGTTGACTAATCGAATATAATGATTGCTGCCACAAACAGCGGCAGACGTAGTGGCAGTGTGAAGTCAGGGCTCGTTCCCTGCGTGCTGCAGAACGGCAAGCCACCTCCTGTCAAGAGGCTTCGGAAACGTGACACTTCAACACTCTTAGCGGTGCACGTGCATGTCCAATTTCCAATCAGCCCAGATCCTGACCCCCCCCCCCCCCCTTACACCCCCCGCCGCCCCCCCCCCCTTCCCTACTCCATCTACTGCACCAGACATAGATGTTGCAATTATTATCTGACGGATAAGACGGTCAAAAACCGGACATGCTGTACACCATCTGCATTTGGTGCAGTAAAAGTATCCAATCGAAATTCGTTTGCATGCTTTAAAAGTCAATAATTTATTTTTTAAGAAAGGGGGAGGAGAGAGGTTGTAGCATATGTATTGTATAGTACATATATAGTATGATGGTGTTTCAATATCGCACTCTCTAAGTGAAGCTCACAGAAAAAGATTTGCTGTGACAGAAATATGATGGGTACCAAAACACACACACACGCGCGCGCGTGCGCACACGAAACTTTCTATCGCAAAAATACACACTCCCATATTTGCTCCGTGTGTGTGTGTGTGTGTGTGTGTGTGTGTGTGTGTGTGTGTGTGTGTGTGTGTGTGTGTGTGTGTGTGTGTGCATTCCCAATACGTGCAGTTTTTGTTGACATGTCACAGTGCGCAATCACCCCCTGAAGAGCTGAAGATGACACTTCACCCACTTCATCTGTCTCTCCCTCTGTTTCTCCCACTCTGTCTGTCTGTCTGTGTCTGTCTGTCTGTCTGTGTCTGTCTGTCTGTCTGTCTCTCTCTCTCTCTCTCTCTGTCTCTGTCCCCTCTCTCTCTCTCTCTCTCTCTCTCTCTCTCTCTCTCTCTCTCTCTCTCTCTCTCTCTCTCTCTCTCTCTCTCTTTTCTCTCTCACACACACACACACACACACACACACACACACAACACACACACACACACACACACACACACACACACACACACACACACACACACACACACACACACACACACACACAGAGTCAGGAACGTAGAGGTTGCGAAATAAAAATGCCTGGGTCGATTCGCACAGCTTCTGATATGGGCACTCACCCCTGTCTGTCCCCGTGTGCCCTATCTCTTCCTTCCACCAGCCTCCTTAATGAAGCATCATCCGGTTCAGACCCTCTGTGTGTGTGTGTGTGTGTGTGTGTGTGTGTGTGTGTGTGTGTGTGTGTGTGTGTGTGTGTGTGTGTGTAAGTGTATGTGTGTGTGTCAGTGTGTGTTTGCATTTATATACATACATACATACATACATACATACATACATACATACATACATACATACATACATACATACATACACACGTATACCCTGTATATATATATATATAATATATATATATATATATATATATATATATATATATATATATATATATATATATATATATATATATATAGGAAAGATGGGGGGAGGAGAGACAGACAGAAGAATAAGCAGAATAGCTTTGTGGTTTCTGTATCGGACTCCTGATCCGCAGAGCGTAGGATGGAGCAACCAGTCTTGGTTGAGCTATCTGGTTATGGGTGTGGATGGAAGTGAAGTTTTAATGGTCTTCCCACCCCACAACCCCTCCACCCTCTTTGCAGTCTTCCCTCCTGGGGTGTACATTGGATCTTGTTTCAATCCAGTGCAAATCGGGTGAGATGATCAAGTAAGGTCCTGTGTATAAACGCACCCATACCATTGATTTTTTTTAGCATGCCCTCTGTTCCTATCCAGCTGTCCACAAAGTGTAGGGCAGTTATTAAGGTCTAGTGATATGGAAGACACGAAACTAATAACATGGTCTGTGCAATGGAGGCTTCTGACGCTAGCCCGTCTTCCGGTAATTCCCGCTATGTTTCTGATTTTTAAAAGACTTTTTTTCAACTGGCGCACAGTTCATCTTTGTTTATAGGAGTTCATGAATAACATCCCTTTATGTGTCTGTGTCTGTCTGTCTGTCTGTGTCTATGTCTGTCTCTGTCTCTTTCTGTGTGTCTTTCTCTCCTGCACACACACACACACACACACACACACACACACACAACACACACACACACACACACACACACACACACACACACACGCACACACACACACGCAGGGAGTGGGAGAGGGGGGGAGATGAATAATGTATGCTGCACACAATGAAGACAGTCAGTCATCATTTCCTGTGTGGTGAAAGTTCATTCGGAAATGAGAGAGAGAGAGAGAGAGAGAGAGAGAGAGAGAGAGAGAGAGAGAGAGAGAGAGAGAGAGAGGAGAGAGAGGCGTGTTGGCTTATGATAGTCAGTCCTCCTGAAAATCAGACAAGTCACGTCACCTGTAAACAGTCTCTTTCACTAAAAACTGGTGTGTGATAATTTATTTTACACTGTTTTTTTTATATTTTAAATTTTTTTTAGCTAAGCCATGAACACCTTCTTTCATAGACTGGGAGAAACATTCAGGTTTTGGAGGCGAAGTCAACAGTAATTCCAATTTTAGGATGGAACATCTGCCAGCCGATCTCATGGAAGGACAGCATGTCCTCGGAGTTCCTGCCAGAGTGGGAATGAACCTGAACTGACTGTGAAATGCGGTGCAACATCTGGATGAATTCAGAACAAGTCTCCATGATTAAGCTGCTTTTCTCAACATGCTCAACTAAAGGTTTTAGTTCTTCACTTGTCCCATTAAGTCTTCACTTGTTCTTTGGGAGAGTAGTTTTTCACTTGTCCAATAGTTTTCACATGTCCTATGGAAGAGATCTTTTTCACTTGTCCCATAGTTTTCACCTGTCCTATGGAAGAGTAGTTTTTCACTTGTCCCATAGTTTTCACATGTCCTATGGAAGAGATCTTTTTCACTTGTCCCATAGTTTTCACCTGTCCTATGGAAGAGTAGTTTTTCACTTGTCCCATAGTTTTCACATGTCCTATGGAAGAGATCTTTTTCACTTGTCCCATAGTTTTCACCTGTCCTGTGGAAGAGTAGGTTTTCACCTGTCCTGTGGAAGAGTAGTTTTTCACTTGTCATAGTTTTCACCTGTCCTATGGAAGAGTAGTTTTTTACCTGTCCTATGGAAGAGTAGTTTTTTACCTGTCCTATGGAAGAGTAGTTTTTTACCTGTCCTATGGAAGAGTAGTTTTTCACCTGTCCTATGGAACAGTAGTTTTTCACCTGTCCTATGGAACAGTAGTTTTTCACTTGTCATAGTTTTCACCTGTCCTATGGAAGAGTAGTTTTTCACCTGTCCTATGGAAGAGTAGTTCTTTACCTGTCCTATGGAAGAGTAGTTTTTTACCTGTCCTATGGAAGAGTAGTTTTTCACCTGTCCTATGGAAGAGTAGTTCTTTACCTGTCCTATGGAAGAGTAGTTTTTCACCTGTCCTATGGAAGAGTAGTTCTTTACCTGTCCTATGGAAGAGTAGTTTTTTACCTGTCCTATGGAAGTTTTTCTCCACCTGTCCCATGGAAGAGTGGGTTTTTTTTCACCTGTCCCAAAGGAGAGTACCACAGTGTGCAAAACCTTGTTTAACCTTGTTCACCTTTAACAAAGCAACCAAACAAACACAAACCCAAAGAAGCCACATACTTAGCAGGCTGTTGGCTAGCTGCATTCGTTCACTGGCTAAACTCGGGTGGCATGTTGTATGTTGGTCTGTTGGCACCAAACCTACCTAACACTTACTGACAATGCTGGTACTTTAGTGTGCGACTTTACCTTCCCCATGCAGACATGCACGTAACCCCACTGGACACACACACGCGCGTGCGCGCACACGCACACGCACGCACGCACACACACTCAAACGCCCCTGCGCGCACGCACACACACTTGCACGTACACACACACACACCGAAAGAGGAACAAGGCCGAGACAGGTCTTTGACCGGGGAGACCATAAAAATCTGTGCTCTTAATTCATCAGGCATCGCCGACATTCGAAACCGGTGACATGGGTAATATTGGTGAGCAAAGACAGTGTGGCACTGCGCTGACTGATCCTGTAATGCAGGGCTTGTGAACTTGTCTGTGTGCTGGAATGGTCCTTTCGGGGCTGTGCATAGTACACTGTCTCCTGCCATGATGGAACACAGACACACACACACACACACACACACACACACACACACACACACACACACACACACACACACACACACACACACACGGGGGGGGGGGGGGGATCTAAATCGGATGATGCCTCATTAAGGAGACTGGGTAAATAAAGGAAGAGATAGGACACACGGGGACGGACAGGTGAGTGGGATATCAAGCGAGAGAGAAACAGAGAGAGTTTTACATAATCTAAATCGTTGCATCAACCACAGGTAAACATGTTTTAAAATATTATCTATGCGAAGAATAACCCCCTTTCCCCTCAAACTAAAAAAGCAGAGAGAGCAAAATAAGAAGCAGCCTAAATAAAAATAGAATCGAGTGGATTGCAATGTCCTCACTCATAAAAAAAACAGGCCAACAAACAAACAAACACAGACACCAAAACCGTATTGTCTGCTGTCCTTTTCTCTGAACAGAAATACTGACGGCAATCACAAATCCAAACGTGTGGTAAATAACATTATAGGCATTACAGTTTTCTGTGACCTCAGGACCAAATCAGGTGTGGGAACAACTCTTGATGTCACACACCGTCACGATCCTAGTCACCCTCACTCCACGGTGTGTGCCACTCCGGGAACAGTTGGCGAAACCT
>CM060327.1:1696755-1716755 GCA_030674155.1 Stramonita haemastoma | reverse complement strand
TTTTTATTATTTTCTTTCCTCAACTAGACTAGAGCTTCCAGGTTCACCAATGTTGAGACTTTCCTCTACAGCTAATTACCCATCATTTGAGTAGCCCTGCTCTCACTTTGGGATTGATATATAAACACGACACCTGTGTGCATACGATATAGCTTACAGTTTTGTACATTTTGTCTTCCATTCCCACCCGCGCAAATGGCCTGGTCTTCCGAAAAGCGGAACAGGTTTTAACGTGCACGAAAAATGTTCTGCGTGCATTCGCACACGCACACGGGACCTTAATTTACAGTCTCATCCAAAGGACTTTCACGGAAGTGGAATCGGCGTTGATGTTAATTCCGGAGGGGAAATCCCCTCCAGCAGGTGTGTCCATGTTGGCTTGACCCCCGGCCGTCAGATCATGAGGGCAACGCTCTAACCACCAGGCAGTCCCATCCCCTGAGAGGGGGGGGGGGGGGGGGTATAGCCTACTTCTGATCCTGAAGATCCTGTACTTACCTCACAACAGTAGCCCTCCTTACCTGTGAACAACTTGACCATAGGGTCAGGCCTAAGTGGCCACTGAGACACGTGTCAGAGTGTCCAGAGGACTGGACTAGAGTGTTTACCCAGAGAAGGAGAGGAGGGGGAGGGGGGACAGGTCAGTACGTGCAGGGCCCTTACCTTCTACTTCAAGGCTCATTTTCCCTGACAGCAGCACAGAAACAGAGAGCAGGGCTGGAAGGATTGTCTGCCTGTCTGTCTGCAGTGTCACGTGTTGGGGGCTGGTGTGCAGCCCTGTGGCAGGATTACCTGTAGCTAATGAACCAGTTCTTTCACACCTTTGTGTTTGCTTTCTGCTGATGCTCAGACTTTTTTTCTGGTCCCCTTTTTTTTCTCTGTCACTCTCTCTCTCTCTCTCTCTGTTCTTTGTTTGCTTGTTTTTTCTCTTGTTCTTTGTTTTTCTTGTGGCTGTTGTTTCTCTCTCTCTCTCTCTCTCTCTCTCTCTCTCTCTCTCTCTCTCTCTCTCTCTCTCTCTCTCTCTCTCTCTCTCTCTCTCTCTCTCTCTCTCTCTCTCTCTCTCTCTCTCTCTCTCTCTTTTGCGTTTTGAATTTCAAGATAGGGGAGAGGATGGGTGGTATAGTTTCAGGCTTACAGGTATCATGAATCATTTACTGATACTAATGCCTAGACTGTAGGTTTGATGCTGACGTCAGAGGTTCAGGTTTTGTTTTATTTGGGGTTTTTTTTTGTTTTCCCCCTCATGTTGTCTTAAATTCGTTTTCGTTTTCATTTTCTTGGAGGCCTGCCCACGAATTGCCACTCCCATTTTAAACAGGTATTGCATTGTGCTTCTCTAAGTGTGTCTGTGCATGAGTGTGTGTGTATGCGTGCGTGCGTGCGAGTGCATACGTGTAAAGTGTTTGACACACAGGAAATGTCTTCCCGGAGAGTTGAACAGATTTAATATCAGTTGTCACAAATTATCAGTCATTTTGACAGCCTATCTTTTGAGACCAGTCAGCCTACTAGTCTAGTAGCAACAATATTATTTATCTAATCGTCAGCAAAACAAACACAAAAGACATACATCTTTAGCACTTCATAGTGGTCTAGAAGGTGTGCTGGACGGCATACATGGTGTGTGTGTGTGTGGTGTGTGTGTGTGTGTGTGTGTGTGTGTGTGTGTGTGTGTGTGTGTGTGTGTGTGTGTGTGCGCGCGCGCGCGCGCGCGCTCACGCGCTCGCTTCAGTTCATATTTTTATTTCTAGGATAATAAATACGCCCTCATATGCTTTTATGCATCCAGTCCTCGTGTGCATGCAGTTTAGTCAATTTTTTCACCCGTTCCCACCGGCAAAAAATGGTCTACTCTTTCAAAAGGCGTTACAGGTTTCAGAGTGTGTACAAGATGTTCTGCGTTCGTTCACACGTGAAACTTACGTTAATAGTCTCATCCGGAGGTTTTTTGGGGGGAGTGGAGTTGGCACTGATGTTAGGCTGACTTCCTTCAGGCGCCTCGCTGGTGGTGGTGGTGACTCCAACCGGGGCCATCACATCGCCATCACCGCGCGCGCGTGTGTGTGTGTGCGCGCGTGCGTGTGTATGTGTGTGTGTGTGGTTAGAAAGAGAGAGAGAGAGAGAGAGAGAGAGAGAGAGAGAGAGAGAGAGAGAGAGAGAGAGAGAGAGAGAGAAGGACCTATGACCACCGCACAATGGTGAAGCAGACAGTAGCCTATAGACAGGGTTAGGTTAGCGGAGTGGAGTGGAGTGGAGTGGAGTGTGCGGCAGTAAGCTAGGTACTATTGACATTGCGTTTTCCTTTGCCCTGCCTTCACATCACGCCAACCAACAGCACTAAGCTGGCACTGCCAATTGGCAGGGAATGAAACAATGCAACACTGACATAAACACACACACTTCTACAAAACCAACTCCACAACAGCGCAAAAGATGCTGTATGTGTGTGTGTGTGTGTGTGTGTGTGTGTGTGTGTGTGTGTGTGTGTGTGTGTGTGTGTGTGTGTGTGTGTGTGTGTGTGTGTGCCCTGTTTGCTGGTCTCTTTTTAAAGAACCACGACCAAAAACAACAAAGAGTGGATGGCGATGGGGGTTGGTTCTGTCTGTCCATCTGTATATGTTTTTTTCTTCTAAAGTTCACCGCAATTCAAGCAGAACTTTCAAAATCTCAAGTGAATGAAACGTGACTGTGTAGTCCCAACCTTCTCAATGAACCCATAACAGACTCACTCTGGGTTGGAGCCAAGTGGGAAAAAAGCAACAGAAAAACTTGACTCTTAAAAGATTCGAACGTGCAACTTCCCAGCCAGTAACCTAATGCACTAAACCACTGCACCATGTTGGTCCTTCCAGTAAAAACAAGCCAATCACAAACTGAAATGGCGTGTATGGGAGCGCCTTGTATACAGGCAGCCAGTGCAGTAGACGGAGCACACTAACACGTAGCCTACTGTACCTCACCACAGGAGCTCTCCTTGTACCTGTGAACAACTTGACCCTGAGGTCAGGTATAAGTGGCCACTGAGACAGGTATCAGAATGCCCAGAGGACAGAAAAGGAAGGGAGTGGGGGGGGGGGGGGGGGGGCACAGGTCAGCTGGTGCAGGGCCCTTACCTTATACTTCAACGCTCATTTTCCCTGACAGTAGCACAGGTTAGAGAGAAAGACTGGAAGGATTGTCTTCCTGCCTGTTTATCTGCCTGTGTCTTTCTGTTTGTCTGTCTGTCTGTCCATCTGTCTGTCTGTCTATCTGCCTTTCTGTTTGTCTTTCTGTCTTTCTGTCTATCTGCCTTTCTGTCTTTCTGTCTATCTGTCTTTCTATCTGCATGTCTGTTTTTCTGTCTATCTGCATGTCTTGTCTATCTGCCTGTGTGTCTGCAGTGTCACGTGTTCCCTAGTAGTGTGCACCCTGCCAGCGGATTATCTGTAGCTAACGAACCCCTTCTTTCACACCTTGGCTTTGGGTTTCTGCTGACGCCGAGACCTTTTTGGTTCCCTTTTCTTTAAATGTTTTCTTTCGTTGTTGTTCTTATAGTTGTTGTTCTTCTTCTCCTCCTTTCTCTTCTTCCTCCTGATTCTGTCTGTATTGTGAATTTGAAGGTGGGGTGTGTGTGTGGGAGGGGGGGAGTGGGGTGGGGAAATGTTCATGTAAGGTTTCAAGCTATGGTGAATCATTAACTGATACAATTGCCTACTCTTTGTAGGTTCGGTGCTGACGTCAGAGGTACGGTGGGTTGGGGATTTTTTTCTGTCTTGATGTTGTCTTAAATTCGTCTTCGTTTTCATTTTCTTGGATGTTTGCCAATGAATGCCAGTCTAGTCTCGAGCGGGTATTACGCTGCGTCTGTCTGTCTGTCTGTCTGTCTGTCTGTCATGTCTGTCAAGTCAAGTCAAAATAATCTTCATTGAGGGTAAAAGAGTAAGCTTACAAGCTTGTGTGTGTGCGTGCTCACGTGCGCGTGCATGTGTGTTTAAGGGGTACTGAACATGCATGATATTATTTCAAATGAGTTGAGCAAAACCTCTGCAGTGTCTATTGTGGTAGCTTATCAGTCCTTTTGACAGCCCGTTTTTGAGGCCAGAGTCTTAAAAAATTAATGTCTCTTGCCAGCGATGTCAAAAGAGTGCGTTGGTTTTATAGACAGAATCATTGGATATAAACTTGAAAGAAAAGGTAGAATCTAAATAGTTGGCCCATGGATGGATGGATGGATGGATGGATGGATGGATGGCCATTTTAGTGGATCAACTCAAAGCTTGATACTATGTGTCTCCGGTTTGCTGTGAATGTGTCAGACTGTTTTTGCCTGAAGAAAGAAGGATTGTACACCAAAATGGCCAACATTTCAAGCAATAGTCATAGAAGAAGTGTCATTGAGATTACTTTTTTTTCTCTGTGGAAGAGCACTCTTTTCATGTTAAAAACCATCCGCACTACTCTTTTCTTATTAAAGATTATCACTGTAGTGTACTCTGTTCTTATTCAGATTTATATACTGTACTCTTTTCATGTGATTTATTGTTCATCGTAGAGTAATCTTTTCATGTTAAAGTTCGTCTCTTGTTCTACCGTGCAATACATATCATCATTGCTTGTCCGAGTCATACAGATAGGAAAAAGTACAACTAGAACAGATGTAATTAATACTTAGTGCATCATCCTTAGCTTTTTTCAATGTCAAAAGTCATCTTTTTCTTCCATGTTTAAGAAGATTCATCGTTGAATGAAAGATAGAATGATTGTTGGTTGATAGAGTGCAGGAAACTGTAGCCCACATCCATAGGCGTGATGCAGCACTGGAGGATCTCATCCATCCTTCACCCCGCCACTGCTGGCTGCACAGTCCTTTGCAGATGGGCAACAACTCGACTGATGTCCTGATGTTGATCGGTATCGCTTAAAACGTCTGTACAGCGGAACAGTTGTATCGCTTTGTGTGGCAGCTGGGACTAGATGTTATGGATATTGTGCTTAATTTAACACTGCATGATCTAGTGTTGCTTGGTTCAGAGTTGAAAACAGAATATACAGGAGCGGAAACACTCGTCAAGTCAAGCTGTTGCACAGTCACTGATAAGATCCCATTGTTTTGTGGACAAGCAGTTGGTGCAGCGTAGTTTGGTCACTAGGCCTAGCTGAATATTGTGTGTGTTTGTGTGTTTGACACGCTGAGTCATCCTGTGTGCACTGTCTGCCTGCTGTGAGGTACGCACAGTCAGCATAATGATTCACACTGTGTATTATTCCTATCTTGTTTTGTTTACCCAACTGGGAGCCTCGAAATTTCAAAGGAAGGCTGCAGTCTGCTGTCTGTCTGTCTGTGTGTCTGTCTGTCTGTGTGTCTGTATGTATGTGTGTATGTCTGTCTGTCTGTCTGTCTGTCTGTCTGTGTGTCTGTATGTATGTGTGTATGTCTGTATGTATGTATGTCAGGAGGCCAGAGATCGTGGTAGACACTGGTTCTCAGCACAGCATGATCCTCAAACAATCATGCCGGATCTCTGAGACTTATGGACATGCACTGTCTTTTTCTTTTCTTTTTTAAAAAAAATGTTTTTTTTATTGTTTGTTGTTTTTTCTTGCTCCTCGGCTAAACCTCTGAGGTTTGTCAATGATAAGATTTTGCGTTTGCAACCCTTTTTTTTTCCATCATGAAGGTAGCCACATTCCAACTTCAGGGATGTATCCTAAGTATGTTAATGTTTCCACAACCCACCGAATGCTGACATGAATTACAGGATCTTTAACGTGCATATTTTCTATTCTGCACGCGAATATACACGCAGGGAATTAATGGAATGGCCGGTCTGCACTTGAAGTTGACCCGTGAGATTGTAAAAATTCTCACCACAAATTCACAAGACACCGCCGGGACTCAAAGCCATGACTTTATGAAGCCATGGGGTTGGAGTTGTAGAGTTCTAACCACACAGTCAATGAAGCGTCAGACTGGAGCATCCAGGTCCTCAGCTTCATTCATTCAGATGATCTGAGCTTTTCTTGTCGGCTCCCAGTTTATATCCGTCTTTGCTTTTATATCCAGGATCTTGTGAAAGTCAGTTCCTTTTCTTTTTCTTGTGTGTATAGATATCTGTTTTTCTCTTTGTTCATTGACCACTGAAAAGCTGCTCAAACTCCCCAAGCACAGACTGAAGACAGTAAGTGAACAGGCTGTTAGCTTTAGTGACCTTATGTAGCAAGTGACTAGGAGAGGGTACCGTACCTCCCCAACTCGACATACACCATGACGGATGGTGTACGAACGGGGACATTCATGAACTTTTTACAAGCATGTAGATGAACTTTTTCAGTCGAAACGTTGTTATGCAAAAATCTGCGATAATTGGTAAGGTGCAGCAGACCTGGCGCCATATTTCAGAGGAGTAAAGAAGGGTTGGCTGCACTATAGAGACAAACCATTTGAAAAATGTCTGTTTGGTTACATTGTCGATTCGTTTTAATGTTCGTGTGATACCTGCTGTTGCTCGTTTACCTCTGATTGCTAGGAGCTGTGTATTCCTAGATGTGCTCATAGTGGTTGAGAAATTAAACCCCAGCTCTACATAATGATAGTTAATGACCATTTCCAGCTGTTCTTCTCCAATACACCACCATTCATTAATGTCTTATGAAATACTAGAGAGAGAGAGAGAGAGAGAGAGAGAGAGAGAGAGAGAGAGAGAGAGAGAGAGAGAGAGTCACTAACACTCGCTAACCCACAGTGCCCTCAGTTATGGGAGAAGCCGTCAAGTGCCAGCAGTAGCACTACAGTGCCAGATCTTCAGCTTTCTTTCTCCTCTAGGCTACACCGCCGCTGTTCACACCCACTTCTGCACCACCAACAGACACTCGCTCCATTCAGTCAGCCAACCACCCAGTGTAAAGCCACACTTAGCCCCTGGCCGTCAGCACAGCGCTAAACCCGTTAGGTGGAATAATGTAGGAAACCAGTAAAGGCAGCTCTAGCCTACTCTAAGCCAGGCCACACACTGTAGTGAGAGCGAGAGTGTTTTTGAACAGGTTTGTCAGAGCCAGTGAAGAAGCCTGGGCCTGTCAACACGGCTGTGTCGGTGACAGGGGGGTTCGGGTGCCATGTCAGATACAACACTGGGTGATTTTGTTTTTGTTTTTTGGGGGGGCTGTTTTTGTTGTTGTCCTTTTCAGTCTGTCTGCCTGTTTGCCTGCCTCTTTATTTCTGTCTATCTGTACTGTTTTTGGTCTCTGTCTCTCTGTCCTCTGCTTCTGTCTGTCTGTCTGTCTGTCTGTCTGTCTCTGTCTGTCTGTCTTCTGTCTGTCTGTCTGTCCTGTCTCTCTGTCTCTCTCTCTCTCTCTCTCTTCTCTCTCTCTCTCTCTCTCTCTCTCTCTCCTCTCTCTCTCTCTCCTCTCTCTCTCTCTCTCTCTCTCTCTCTCTCTCTCTCTCTCCCCCCGCCTCTTTTTCCTTCTTCTAACTCAAGCTGCTGTTCTTGGTCTTATCATGGTAAGCAATTCGTGATTTACAACAACAATAACAAGAGTGTGAGGAAGAAACGGATGTCAGTCACCTAACCTCTGTAGGCCTGAATCGCCAACAGGTGATCATCAGACAGAACCATCCCAAACCAACACTGTCTTTGCAAGAAGACAGATTCTCCTGTCCACATTCCACCCCAGCAAAAACATGTGTCAGGTGAACCACTTGCATTACACACTGTTTCTCTGCAGTGACTACAGACAGGCACTGGCACAACAGTACTGCTGATAACTCGTGTTGTTGTTGTTGTTGTTGTATGGGGAGGGTTAGGGTGTGACTGCTGTTCCTGGGGAAGGGTCTTTTTCTTGACAAACAAGGAATCAGGTGGTGAGCCAAAAGCTATCTATATAATGGGGGAGGTGTCTGAATTCGTTGTTCTTCAAAACAGGTGATGATGAGAGCTGGAGTCTTCTGCTCTTGGCACTTTGCATCATCTATGCCACACGTACAAAATAAATTAAAATGCTTCCTGTCTCTGTCTGTTTGTCTCTCTGTTTGCCTCTGTCTGTCTGTCTGTTTTCTCCCTCCCTCTCTCTCTCTCTCTCTCTCTCTCTCTCTCTCTCTCTCTCTCTCTTCTCTCTCTCTCTCTCTCTCTCTCTCTCTCTCTCTCTCCTCTCTCTCCCCCCATATATATATATATATATATAATATATATATATATATATATATATATATATATATGTATGTATATATATATATATATATATATATATATATATATATATATATATATATATATATATATATATAAACACACGCGCGCGCACAGAGAGAGAGACACATATAGAGACAGAGATAGACAGAGACTGAATGACACAGAGACAGAGTCAAAAGTGCATGTGAAATGGAGATAGTCAGCATGCCAGACCATACCTGTAAACGTTGGCAGGGCTGCCTTGCTTGTAGTTTCCCCACTCCTGTAAACAAACACACTGCACTGCTCTAACACCTCACCTACCTTCCCCCAGGCCACCCTGCTGCAGATTGAAAACTTTGTGAAGCTCAGGTAAACTGACAGATCAGGTCCTTTAGAATTGCAGTGCTGACTGCCATGGGGGAGACACGCTGCATTGTAGAACACAATAAAGCATATTGCATTCATCACCTTTTGAGGTGCAAACTGATACTTCATGGTGGGGACATTTCAGTTTTGAGTGTCAGGTGTGTAATCATTGAATTGGGCTCTGGGGCTGGTAAGGGACAGTTCTGGAGAGGACAGTTCTGGAGAGGACAGTTCTGGAGAGGACAGTTCTGGAGCTGGCAAAGGACAGTTCTGGAGCTGGCAAAGGACAGTTCTGGAGCTGGCAAAGGACAGTTCTGGAGTTGGCAAAAGGGCGAATCATTTTGCCAGTGGGTTTTTTGTTTTGGTTTGGTTGGTTGGATAGTAGGTTTTGTTTTGTTGTTTAGTTCGCTTTTTGTTGTTGATGTGATCTTGTGTATGTGGAAAAGTACTAAATAAGGAACATTACAGCTGTGTCTCAACGATCTGTAAACGAAGAGAAGTGCTACACTGTAACTGATGAAGGCCCATTCTTAGTCACCGATTACGTGAAGGATGCAGGAGCGCTCTGCTATACACTACAGTGCAGTGCCTTGTATCTTATACACTGTGTAATGCCTTTTATCTTATACAGTTTTTAATCCTTTTGCCCTGCACATGTTGTAATGCCTTTTATCCCTTACAGTTGGTAATGCCTGTTATGTTATACAGTTTGTAATGCCTTTTATCATATACTTTTTGTAATGCCTTTAGTTTGTAATGCCTTTTATCTTATACAGCTTGTAATGCCATTTATCATATACAATTTGTAATGCCTTTTATCATATACAGCTTGTCATGACTTTAATCATGCACAGCTTGTATTGCCGTTTATCCATGACAGCTTGTAATGCCTTTTATCCCGTACAGTTTGTAATGCCTTTTATCCCGTACAGTCTTTAATGCCTTTTATCCCGTACAGTTTGTAATGCCTTTTATCCTGTACAGTTTGTAATGCCTTTTATCCCGTACAGTTGTAATGCCTTTTATCCCGTACAGTTGTAATGCCTTTTATCCCATACAGTCTGTAATGCCTTTTATCCCGTACAGTTTGTAATGCCTTTTATCCCGTACAGTCTGTAATGCCTTTTATCCCGTACAGTCTGTAATGCCTTTTATCCCGTACAGTTTGTAATGCCTTTTATCCCGTACAGTTGTAATGCCTTTTATCCCGTACAGTCTGTAATGCCTTTTATCCCGTACAGTCTGTAATGCCTTTTATCCCGTACAGTTTGTAATGCCTTTTATCCCGTACAGTCTGTAATGCCTTTTATCCCGTACAGTCTGTAATGCCTTTTATCCCGTACAGTCTGTAATGCCTTTTATCCCGTACAGTCTTTAATGCCTTTTATCCCGTACAGTCTGTAATGCCTTTTATCCCGTACAGTTTGTAATGCCTTTTATCCCGTACAGTTGTAATGCCTTTTATCCCGTACAGTCTGTAATGCCTTTTATCCCGTACAGTCTGTAATGCCTTTTATCCCGTACAGTTTGTAATGCCTTTTATCCCGTACAGTCTGTAATGCCTTTTATCCCGTACAGTCTGTAATGCCTTTTATCCCGTACAGTCTGTAATGCCTTTTATCCCGTACAGTCTTTAATGCCTTTTATCCCGTACAGTCTGTAATGCCTTTTATCCCGTACAGTCTGTAATGCCTTTTATCCCGTACAGTCTGTAATGCCTTTTATCCCGTACAGTCTGTAATGCCTTTTATCCCGTACAGTTGTAATGCCTTTTATCCCGTACAGTCTGTAATGCCTTTTATCCCGTACAGTCTGTAATGCCTTTTATCCCGTACAGTCTGTAATGCCTTTTATCCCGTACAGTCTGTAATGCCTTTTATCCCGTACAGTTGTAATGCCTTTTATCCCGTACAGTTGTAATGCCTTTTTAATCACTACAGCTTGTAGCGCCTTTGTTCCTCAAGGTCAGATTGGCCAGTGATATATGATATGTCTGCTCCGTTTGTTGCATCCCCTTTTCAACGTAACAGGACCTCGTATTTCCTCTTGTCATTGAAGGGGGAGGGGGAGGGGGAGGTGACATTAAAAGAAAGAGGAGATTGGAGATCCAGATGGGGTGTGGGGGTGTTGGCAGACACCTTGCCTTAACTTCATCTGTTCCACAAAGAGAGGAGGAGGGGATTGGGTGAGAAGAATGGAAAAGGACATACTAGGGAAGGGTTTTTATCTAGGAGAAGAGACAGGCAGAATGATAGTCTGATGGAGAGACGGCCAGAGAGAGATATAGCATAGTTTTAAGTAGGAAAGTGGCAGGATGGTTAAGACGTTTGCCTTCCGACAAACAACAGTGAGGTTCTAGGTTTGATTCCCAGCCTTGCCCTTTCTTCCCAGTTTGACGAAAAAGTTGGAACTGAATGTCAAAGTCCTTTAGATGAGACTATAAATTGAGGCCCTGTGTGCGAACGCACGCAGAACATCTTACGCACACGTTAAAATCCCGTTCGGCCTTTCAGAAGAGTAGGTCATTGTATGCCGGTAGGAACGGAAGACAAACAAATCCCTGCATGCACACAGGTGTCGTGTTGAGACATCCTCAAAGTCGGAATGCGGCTACCTAAATAGTAGGGGCGGGGAGGTGGCATACGCAAACATCTCACCATCGGTGAATCTCTGGGCTCTAGCTGCAAAACAAAACAAAACCAAACAAAACAAAACAAAACAAAACCACCTCGTGGTGTCATCGTCAGGCAGACTTGTCAGTCAATACATACATTTACACACAAGGCTGGATGACCCCTGACGTTGTTCATAGTCTCAAAGTGAAGTGTTGAGTTACTTTCGTACTTACGCTAAGTTATCTAAGGTAAGCTGTTCACCTCTGCTAGCACCCTCATGTATGCATGTGCCTGCATGTATGTGTGTGCGTGCGAGCGCTGGAACGGACGCATGTGTGTGTGTGTGTTTCAAAAACGCAACAGCACACACAAAAAAACCCTCAGTATCTGAGCTTTCATACATGTCTCAGAACAGTTTACTGCTGTTTATTTCATCGCTGGGATTTCTTTAGGAAAAACAGGAGAAAATTGCACGTACTGCATGCCAGTAATGCACACAGCCAGTCCCACATAGTCACCCACCGACTTAGTGACGAGTTAGCTGTGTGTGCCAGAAGTGATTTCAGAACGAACGCAAAGCAGAGGGTTCTGGCATTTGTTTACCTTCTAGCACGCTGAATACATACATACCTTTCCTACCACTCCTACGCAAACCAAAACATGCCCTATTCAGCGCTGTCACCGAGTTTGGAAGAATGATAAAATTGTTCTTCACACACACGCACGCATGCACGCACGCACACACGCGCGCACGCACACACACACACACACACACACACACACACACACACACACACACACACACACACACACACACAAAACTACGGCTTTTCCCAAGCGTGCATGAAACAGGACTTTTTCTGCATATCGTCAGCTGGCCAGTTCTATCAATACTCCTGATGTAAGAGGCAGTCACTGCACATCATTATCATAGCTGTCCTTGCCGTGACAGCATGCTGAAACCTGTGCAGACAGGAGAGAGAACCCGCACAGCGGAGCGGAGAGGAAGGAAAGAAGGAAAACAGGGTCTGCACAATTCCTCGCTTCATTGCAGATTTCTGTGCAGACTGGGTAGTCAGATCTGAGTATTATCTTCAAAGTTTTTGTACTGCTTTATTGTCACGTTATGATGTTTGTTATGAATGAAATGTGTAGAGTGCCCCTGGCTCTATGCCCAGCGGTAAACCCAACATTCAGTCACTTCACGACAGCTTGAGTGTCTTTTCATAGAATATTAAATCTAAGAACCATGGAACAGCTCTGCCTTACCTACCTGCCTGCCCACAATGACTTTTTCTGACTAGGCAATCTTGGTGTCCCACAAAAAAGGACGGGAACACTCCTTTTCAATCAGTCACACAGAAGCTGGAGCCACCCACTATCTTGATTGTAGTGATTCCTCAATCTTATTGAATTTGGTTTTGTATCATAAAGTGGGGGGTTTAATACTTAGAGGAAAATAACATTTTTTATAGCAATAGCATAATTTTGAGAAAATCTTGCTCCTACTGAAATTGTTTTTATTGTAAATAAGGAAAAAAAACGCGCACGCGCGTATGTGTGTTTGTGTATGTGTGCCTCTGTGTGTGTGTGTGTGTGTGTGTGTGTGTGTGTGACACATGCAGGCAGACAGACCGCCTATTCTCAGGTAAGCATGGTAAACATTCATCACACTCCCACGCGTGAGAATAGGCTGAGGAGCAGGCTGCCCACAGCCCACACTTCCATGGATGGGGTGGGAATGAAGGCATCCGGGCAGACCAGTGTGCCTGCACTGCTGCACTGCTGAACGCTGCCTTGCTGTACAGCAAAAAGGGGCCTGTCTGCACAGGCAAGCCAAGGTTCTTAAAATAGTTGGCGTATTTAATTTAATTGTGAAGTGTTTGTGAAGGAGATAGTGTCGTTGAAAAACTGTGGAGGCAAGAGTGGCTGTACGTCAGCTCAGTTGTGTAGCAGTATAGAGGGGGTTTGGGACATACTACATCTATCATCATTTCATATAGCTATTTTAAAGAAGAGGCACACACGGACACATACACACACACACACGCACACACGCACGCACACACACAACACACACACACACACACACACACACACACACACACACACACCACACACACACACACACACACACACACACACACACACACACCCGCCAACTCATATCACCTTTTTGTTTGTTGTTACGATAGGCAGGGTCAGGAGAAATAAAGATGGAGATTTTTTACAATCTCCCAGGTCAACTTGAACTGCAGACCTGCCGGTGCCTTAATTCGCTTTGCCAATATAATAATAATAATATAGAACTTAATATAATAATAGAACACATACGCACGCACGCACGCACACGCACACACACACACACACACACACACACACACACACTTCCCAAGCTTGAAAAAAAAGAGAAGCCACTGATTGACACTTGCTGCTTTAACTTCGCCTCATTAATGCCAAGGTACATTTCTCCGCCTTCAGCCTACCCCTCTCTCCCTCTCTCCCTCCCCCTACTAGCCCACACATCTATCTACCTGTACCTTCCGTTTTGCCACAGGAGTGGCAGGCAGGTACAGTTCTGCGTCGTCAACTGTAGGACAGACAGGTGAGAGAGAGAGAGAGAGAGGGGGGGGGGGGGCAGATCACGTCATATGAGAGAGGAGTTCAGTTGGTTGGCGACTCTAAAAACTGTGTACATTTTTCTATAGTTCAGGAAGTCGTTTTGCTAGTCTACTTCCTGGGACAGGCTGCCAGCATCTGTTTGATACGTGTGAGTGTGTGTGTGTGTGTGTGTGTGTGTGTGTGTGTGTGTGTGTGTGTGTGTGTGTGTGTTCTTTTTTTTCTTTTTTCTTGGGTTGTTTTATCTATTTATTTATCTATCCCCCGTAGGGACGCCAAGGGCCTATCAGTATAAATAGCATCCCCACCCTCTTGAAATTCTGTGCAAGGAATTCCTTATTTTCTACCCCTCTTTTTGCTTCTGCCTTGTTCCTTTTCTTCCTTTCACCTTCTTGCCTATTTTCTACCTTATTAGTCCATTCTCCTAGACTCAAAAGTTCTCTACCATAATGAAGATAGATAGCTTACGCTGGGCCTGACTTGTCAGGCGTTTAACAGCACCGCAACGCATTTTCGCACATACGACAGAAAACAGTAGGTGATGTCTGAACGTTCAAAGAAGAATTTGTGTGTGGAGGGAGTGTTGAACGCGAAAACTGAGAAGCCGGATACTGCAAACACAATAGCTATAGATACATTCAAAAAAACTGAACGCACTTTTCTTCCCACCCTACTGCATATTGTGTAAAGCATGCGGCAAGATGTCAAAATGGTATGTTTAAGCACAACATTCGAAGAAATGTTGCTCCAAATCTCAAAGGCTTCATTTTTTAAAAACAGATCTGTGTTTAGTGATACATCAATGAATGAAGGGATAGCTAGTGGTTAGAGCGTTGTGCTCACAACATGACGGTCTGGGTTCGAGCCACCATCGAGACGCCTGTTCAAGGCCTTTTTTTTTTTTTTAACCCTGCAGTTACATCAGTACAAACTCCACTCCCCAAAAGTACTTCTGATCAGACTATAAACCAAGGTTCTGTATGCGAACACACGCAGAACATCTTTTGCACACATGTTAAAACCTGGTCGCCTTGATGCCATTGAGTGCCGGTGGGAACGGACGACAAAACGGCATACACACGGGTACTGGATGTAAAAAAAAAAAGCACATGAGTGCTTATTTATCATGCTCGAAATAAAGGATTTAAATTGAACATGTAAGAAATGATGAAGATGAGCAGCTTGGCAACAAGGTAAAAGCTTACCTCATGGTACATCAGCATTCCCCACAAACTGGTAAGAACAGAATTGTCAGAGAGCGAGGAAATGTATGGTTCCTCTTCCAGTGATGATGCTGGTTAACATTAATGTTATCATATCAACATACAGTTACACAGAAGGAAGTTGAATAATGATTCAGATTGTAGTGTAGCATCACCAAGTCTTGCTATGTTCAGACTGAACGCCTCTGGTTCACAAGGCCTGTGTCGTTCCCCCTGCACACCTCTGATCGTGCCCCTCCCGTGGTGTTTACGACTTGAAGGGCTTTTTTCACTTCCTGTCCCGTTGCTGTCTGTCAGTCAGCCTCCTCAATAACCGCTGTCAATGCCTCGGTCAGCTGGCTGAGAGAACGATCACCATCAAACTGTCTGTTCCTATCTGTTGTTTTGCCCTGAAAAGAGACCTGGTTTTGCCCTGAAAAGAGACCTGGTTTTGCCCTGAAAAGAGACCTGGTTTTGCCCTGAAAAGAGACCTGGTTTTGCCCTGAAAAGAGACTTGGTTTTGCCCTGAAAAGAGACCTGGTTTTGTCCTGTAAAGAGACCTGGTTTTGCCCTGAAAAGAGACCTGGTTTTGTCCTGTAAAGAGACCTGGTTTTGCCCTGAAAAGAGACTTGGTTTTGCCCTGAAAAGAGACTTGGTTGAACACGATATAGAGACCTGGTTTTACCCTAAAAAGAGACTTGGTTTTGCCCTGAAAAGAGACCTGGTTTTGTCCTGTAAAGAGACCTGGTTTTGCCCTGAAAAGAGACTTGGTTTTGCCCTGAAAAGAGACTTGGTTGAACACGATATAGAGACCTGGTTTTACCCTAAAAAGAGACCTGGTTTTGCCCTGTAAAGAGACCTGATCTTGCCCTGTAAAGAGACCTGATTTTGAGTTTGCCCTGTGTAGAGACCTGACCTTGCCCTGTGTAGAGACCTGATCTTGCCCTGTAAAGAGACCTGACCTTGCGCTGTAAAGAGACCTGATCTTGCCCTATTAAAAGACCTAATTTTACCCTCTTCAGAGCTGGAGACTGATTTTGAGTTTGCCCTGTGAAAGAGACCTGACTGATTTTTGCCCTATAAAGAGACCTGATTTCGCCCTGTCTGAGTTTGCCCTGTATAAAAACCTGATTTTAAATTTGCCCTGTAAAGAGACCTGATATCGCGCGGAGTGAGTTTGCCCTGTAAAGAGACCTGATTTACCCCTGCAAAAAGATTTTGTGAAAGGCTGAGAATCAAGAAGATAGTGCTTGTGCATCAGTTTGGTAGAAGAGGCCAGTATGAAGAAGACAGTGCTTGTGCATCAGTTTGGTAGAAGAGGCCAGTATGAAGAAGATAGTGCTTGTGCATCAGTTTGGTAGAAGAGGCCCGTATGAAGAAGACAGTGCTTGTGCATCAGTTTGGTAGAAGAGGCCAGTATGAAGAAGACAGTGCTTGTGCATCAGTTTGGTAGAAGAGGCCAGTATGAAGAAGATAGTGCTTGTGCATCAGTTTGGTAGAAGAGGCCAGTATGAAGAAGACAGTGCTTGTGCATCAGTTTGGTAGAAGAGGCCAGTATGAAGAAGACAGTGCTTGTGCATCAGTTTGGTAGAAGAGGCCAGTATGAAGAAGACAGTGCTTGTGCATCAGTTTGGTAGAAGAGGCCAGTATGAAGAAGACAGTGCTTGTGCATCAGTTTGGTAGAAGAGGCCAGTATGAAGAAGACAGTGCTTGTGCATCAGTTTGGTAGAAGAGGCCAGTATGAAGAAGACAGTGCTTGTGCATCAGTTTGGTAGAAGAGGCCAGTATGAAGAAGACAGTGCTTGTGCATCAGTTTGGTAGAAGAGGCCAGTATGAAGAAGACAGTGCTTGTGCATCAGTTTGGTAGAAGAGGCCAGTATGAAGAAGACAGTGCTTGTGCATCAGTTTGGTAGAAGAGGCCAGTATGAAGAAGACAGTGCTTGTGCATCAGTTTGGTAGAAGAGGCCAGTATGAAGAAGACAGTGCTTGTGCATCAGTTTGGTAGAAGAGGCCAGTATGAAGAAGACAGTGCTTGTGCATCAGTTTGGTAGAAGAGGCCAGTATGAAGAAGACAGTGCTTGTGCATCAGTTTGGTAGAAGAGGCCAGTATGAAGAAGACAGTGCTTGTGCATCAGTTTGGTAGAAGAGGCCAGTATGAAGAAGACAGTGCTTGTGCATCAGTTTGGTAGAAGAGGCCAGTATGAAGAAGACAGTGCTTGTGCATCAGTTTGGTAGAAGAGGCCAGTATGAAGAAGACAGTGCTTGTGCATCAGTTTGGTAGAAGAGGCCAGTATGAAGAAGACAGTGCTTGTGCATCAGTTTGGTAGAAGAGGCCAGTATGAAGAAGACAGTGCTTGTGCATCAGTTTGGTAGAAGAGGCCAGTATGAAGAAGACAGTGCTTGTGCATCAGTTTGGTAGAAGAGGCCAGTATGAAGAAGACAGTGCTTGTGCATCAGTTTGGTAGAAGAGGCCAGTATGAAGAAGACAGTGCTTGTGCATCAGTTTGGTAGAAGAGGCCAGTATGAAGAAGACAGTGCTTGTGCATCAGTTTGGTAGAAGAGGCCAGTATGAAGAAGACAGTGCTTGTGCATCAGTTTGGTAGAAGAGGCCAGTATGAAGAAGACAGTGCTTGTGCATCAGTTTGGTAGAAGAGGCCAGTATGAAGAAGACAGTGCTTGTGCATCAGTTTGGTAGAAGAGGCCAGTATGAAGAAGACAGTGCTTGTGCATCAGTTTGGTAGAAGAGGCCAGTATGAAGAAGACAGTGCTTGTGCATCAGTTTGGTAGAAGAGGCCAGTATGAAGAAGACAGTGCTTGTGCATCAGTTTGGTAGAAGAGGCCAGTATGAAGAAGACAGTGCTTGTGCATCAGTTTGGTAGAAGAGGCCAGTATGAAGAAGACAGTGCTTGTGCATCAGTTTGGTAGAAGAGGCCAGTATGAAGAAGACAGTGCTTGTGCATCAGTTTGGTAGAAGAGGCCAGTATGAAGAAGACAGTGCTTGTGCATCAGTTTGGTAGAAGAGGCCAGTATGAAGAAGACAGTGCTTGTGCATCAGTTTGGTAGAAGAGGCCAGTATGAAGAAGACAGTGCTTGTGCATCAGTTTGGTAGAAGAGGCCAGTATGAAGAAGACAGTGCTTGTGCATCAGTTTGGTAGAAAGGAGGCCAGTATGAAGAAGACAGTGCTTGTGCATCAGTTTGGTAGAAGAGGCCAGTATGAAGAAGACAGTGCTTGTGCATCAGTTTGGTAGAAGAGGCCAGTATGAAGAAGACAGTGCTTGTGCATCAGTTTGGTAGAAGAGGCCAGTATGAAGAAGACAGTGCTTGTGCATCAGTTTGGTAGAAGAGGCCAGTATGAAGAAGACAGTGCTTGTGCATCAGTTTGGTAGAAGAGGCCAGTATGAAGAAGACAGTGCTTGTGCATCAGTTTGGTAGAAGAGGCCAGTATGAAGAAGACAGTGCTTGTGCATCAGTTTGGTAGAAGAGGCCAGTATGAAGAAGACAGTGCTTGTGCATCAGTTTGGTAGAAGAGGCCAGTATGAAGAAGACAGTGCTTGTGCATCAGTTTGGTAGAAGAGGCCAGTATGAAGAAGACAGTGCTTGTGCATCAGTTTGGTAGAAGAGGCCAGTATGAAGAAGACAGTGCTTGTGCATCAGTTTGGTAGAAGAGAGCCAGTATGAAGAAGACAGTGCTTGTGCATCAGTTTGGTAGAAGAGGCCAGTATGAAGAAGACAGTGCTTGTGCATCAGTTTGGTAGAAGAGGCCAGTATGAAGAAGACAGTGCTTGTGCATCAGTTTGGTAGAAGAGGCCAGTATGAAGAAGACAGTGCTTGTGCATCAGTTTGGTAGAAGAGGCCAGTATGAAGAAGACAGTGCTTGGTAGGCTGGAGAAAGGTGTAGGATTTGACTGGAACTGCGTTAGATTTTTGAAGTTTTTATTCACGCTGTCCATGTTTTAAATTACGATGGATGTCTGTTTCAAAATGTCTTAGGTGTGTGTGTGTGTGTGTGTGTGTGTGTGTGTGCGTGCGTGTGTGTGTGTGTGTGTGTGTGTGTGTGTGTGTGTGTGTGTGTGTGTGTGTGCCTGCCTGCCTGCCTGCCTGCCTGCCTGCCTGCCTGCCTGCCTGCCTGCCTGCCTGCCTGCCTGTTAGAGAGAGGGAGGGAGAGAGCTAATCTAGAAATCTATTCTTACCACATACAGTCGGGTCAAGTGTCTGAATGGCCGCTGTCGTCAGTAGGAGCTCCACGCTCTACATTTGACCGTAATAAAACAGTCAATAAATAAAACAGCCGATAAAAGGGTGCTATTTTTTCTACAGTCTATACACTATAGCTCTTGGGGCAATTCCGAATTGAATATAGCCTCCTCAGAGCGTACCCGTCTCCTTTCCCTCCCCTGAAAAATAATGAAATAAGTCGGGCAAACACAGAAGAATACGAGAACAATTTTTTTTTAATGGGGGAACGAAAATTCATCTTGACCTAAGAACCTCTACATACACATACACAGAAAGACATTCAATATAGGCCCTATGACGCAGAAAACGCAGGCGAAAAGAATGACGTAGATCTGATAAATCCATTTGAAAAACCAAACACATGAGAGGGTTGGGGATAGGGTGTATACCCCCCCCTCCCCCTTACAATTCAATGGCCATTCATCATTGTCAGAGGCGTGTGAACAGCTTGCACCGATAAACTGCACTATTGTCTCTGCTGTAATCGACTCTTTGGCAATATGTAAGCTTGGGGGGGGGTCTAAGGGGCTGAGGAGGGGAAGGCATATGAGAAGAAATGGGGGGGGTGTAATAATTCCCAACTCCCCCCCCCCCCCCTTTCCCCTGGCAATCTTGGTCTTTTTTTTTATATCGTAAAGAAGCGAAGAGAGCCAGCCTATCCTGAAGTTGCTTTCATTCTGATGTAAAGTAGGAGCTGACAGACAAACTGCAGTCACAGTGGTGCACTTCCACCACCCTGCTTTCTGACAGCAGGAGAGAGAGGGAGAGGGAGGGAGAGAGGGAGGGAGAGAGAGAGAGGGAGAGGGAGGGAGGG
>CM060327.1:1684255-1686755 GCA_030674155.1 Stramonita haemastoma | reverse complement strand
GAGAGAGAGAGAGAGAGAGAGAGAGAGAGAGAGAGAGAGAGAGAGAGAGGCTGTAAAGTAAGTACTAGTTGGTGATGTGAGTCAGGTTTGTAAGGCAATAGTTGCACACCTGTGTGAGTGTGAACAGGCTTACTAAATGTGGGCCGTTGAGCCCCAGTCACGCTTAGCCAGGCAGACACACACCGGCTATACTATTATATAGACTGACTGTACACTGACGCCTCTGCACTAGGCAGGCAGGCAGGACCAGGCCCTCCCTCACTAGTGCCCCTGGACACTTGCTGCAAAGAGAAGTGACGCTATCCTCCTTTCTTTCATGCAGACGCACACACGCTTGTGTGTGCACGCGTACACACATTCACACATATGCATACACGTACGTACGCTCGCGCGTGCGCACACCACACACACACACACACACACACACACACACACACACACACACAGGTCTGATATCACTGTTTTGTGGAAGGACGTTAAACTGAAGAACTGAGCACACACACACACACACACACACACACACACACACACACACACACACACACACACACACACACACACACACACACACACACACACACACACCGGATAAAATTATAAATCGAGGTCCCGTGTGCGGATGCACGCAGAACATCTATCACACACGTCAAAGCCCGTTTCCTCTTTGGGAAGAGCAGATCATTTGTAATACCGATGGGAACGATGACAAACTTTTTTTTTTTTTAAACGGATGCTCTCGGAAACTGGATGTAAAATAAGCATAGAGGTGCTTGTTCCATTGTCCTTGAAATTGAATAAACAAGAAAAATAAACTAAACGCACACTGCTGTGACGGCAAGCTGTAAGGGATAATATACCAGGATATAGACTTTTTATGCAACGCTTGCACAAACCAGTGGATTGCACATCCACAAAGTTGCTCGGCAAGTTTCCGTTTCTTTTTTTCCCTTTTTCTTCATGGCTTTGTAATCTCGAATGAACTACATTGCCGTGATGATCAACACTAACATGAGGAGAGCTGCAGCAGTTAGGTAGTAGTAGTAGTAATAGTTGTAGTTGTAATGGTAGTAGTAGTAGTAGTAGTAGTAGTAGTAGTAGTAGTAGTAGTAGTAGTAGTAGTAGTAATAATAATAGTGCCAGTAGTTGTAATAGTAGTAGTGGAAGTAGTAGTAGTGGCAGTAGCAGCAGTTGTAGTTGTAGCAGTATTAGTAGTAGCAGCAGTAGCGGTTGTAATAATTAATAGCATAGCACATAAGTAGCAGCAGTAGCGGTTGTAATAATTAATAGCATAGTACATAAGTAGCAGTTTTAGTACTTAGTAATTAGTAGAAACAACAGCAGCAGCAGCAGCAGCAGCAGCAGCGGCAGCAGGAGTAGTAGTAGTAATAGTATTTGTAGAAGTAGTAGTAGCAGCAGCAGTAGCAGTTGTAATAGTATTAGCTAAGGTGCAGCAGAATAAGCAATATCAGCAGAAGCGATGGTTAGGAGTTCTAGTACTTGTTGTGATGATCTTTTACTTCATTCATGTATGTCATTGTTTTGATATGATCTCTCTCTATTGTCCAGGGACAGATCTGGCGGGGGAAGAACACAATGTTGGTACAGGGATTCGTTGGGGATCAGCAAGTTGTAGATGAGCGCTGTAGATAACATGACGTAGTGTAGGTGTTGATAGACACTCCTGCCACTCTGTCAGTCAGTCTGCCTGCCTACCTGCTAACGGTACACACCTGTCCCCGCGAAGCTCGGAAAGAATTCGTCAGAGTTCCCCCAACCTGTACTAGGCTAGGCTTCTCTTTTCCTCCTTCCTTCCTGTCTGCTCTGGCCCAGCTTGAGTCATATGCTGAGAGAGAGAGAGAGTTTATATTGCATGATATTGTGTCTTGCGCATTAGTGGAGGTGTCTGTGTGTGTGTGTGTGTGTGTGTGTGTGTGTGTGTGTGTGTGTGTGTGTCTGTGTGTGTGTGTGTGTCTGTGATTTCATATTCCAAAAAGGGAGGTCACCGCACTAAGTGAACTAACAGTGTACATGTTTATTTTTTTAAAAAAAACGATTCTTGTTCTTTTTATAAAATGTGTAGGGTAGTAAGCGCGCGCGCACCCATCCACGTACGCGCATGCGTATACATGTGTGACAATACATACACACACACGCAGGCACGCGCGCGCGTGCACGCACGCACGCACACACACACACACACACACACACACACACACACACACACACACACACACACACACACACACACACACACACACACACACAGGGAAGACAGTGACTTAACTATAACAGATCGATATAATCGAAGGGGATTGTGATGGGTGGTTGAGCAAGCAAATTGATAACGAAAATAGAATTAAGCTTGGGGGTTAGGGAAGGCAGGCAGCTAATTGCTCCTCAGCTGTTTTCCAAGAACGTTGTGGGGGATGGTAGCTGGTCAGGTGTGACAACTAGCCAGCTGGGTCAGGTGTGACAACTAGCCTATCCACCCGGTCCGCGG
>CM060327.1:1661755-1681755 GCA_030674155.1 Stramonita haemastoma | reverse complement strand
ACTTTAGATCTGTCCAGTTTGCCTTCCATTCACACAGAGGGTCAGCCACAGCTAGGTGCTGTGTTGACAGGTGTGGAAGCTCAGGTACATGTCTGCTATATGCCTACATACAGCCTTCAGGTTGAATAGGGCCATGCCACAAGTAGAGGGCGAGCGGCAAGCCAGCAGTACTTAGCAGTGTGTGGTCAATGAAGGCTTGTTCACGTGGGGGTGGTAAGCTTTCAGACGGTCAGTGGTTCCTGCATGCTTTGTGCTGCTGGCAAAGGCTTGACAGCTGGTTGACGTGGTACAAATTGATAGGATTGGAACTTTTTCTTTTTAGGGGGTTGTTTTTCTTCTCTTTTTGAGGGGTGTTTTTTTTTTGTTGTGGGGCTATGCCTGTGTATGTTTCTTGTCCTTGTGTGTATATATGTCAGTATGTCTGACAGGCTCCGTCTTTTGTCTCAGTCTCCTCTTCGGCTCATCTGTCTGTCTGTCTGTCTGTCTGTCTGTCTGTCTGTCTGTCTCTCTCTCTCTGTCCTCTCTCTCCTCTCTCTTCTCTCTCTCTCTCTCTCTCTCTCTCTCTCTCTTCTCTCTCTCTCTCTCTCTCTCTCTCTCTCTCTCTCTCTCTCTCCTCTCTCTCTCTCTCTCTCTCTCTCTCTCTCTCTCTCTCTCTTGGCCGGATGAAAAAAAGTATGTAATACTTACTCTGTTACCCTTGAAAAATAAAGATTATTCATTCATTCTGGCGCACATAACTTACCACAAAACTTTATATTCAAAAGCATGCGCATATTAGCAAGACCAAAAGTATTTAATAATGAGAAATTGTAGACTTAAAAAAACTTAAAGGTGTGTGTGTGTTACAGGTTATCAACTTATCTATAATGACATAAATCAAGGCAGTGGTGTATTCCAAGAGTATAATTATAGAGAGAAACATGCATGAATACACTCTCATAAGGTAGAAGCGGACAGACAGACAGACAGACGGGGGGGGGGGGGGACAGAGAGGGGGAGGGAACAGAGAGAGGGGTAAGGACACAGAGGGGTAGGGGAAAAGACAAGAGAGAGAAGAGAGAGAGAGAAGAGAGAGAGAGAGAGAGAGAGAGAGAGAGAGAGAGAGAGAGATGAATGAATGAACATTTTTATTGAGGGAAAAGATTAAGCACAATGGTGGCTTGTTTTCATCCAGCCCTCATTAAAAAAAAAAAAATAAAAAAATAAAAAAATAATAATAATAAAAATAAGAAAAAAAAAGTGAATCAATCAACCAATCAATCCAAATGCGTAATTCAAGTATAAAGCTATGAAAATCAAAATTTGGTGAATAAATCAACCAATCATATGATTTGAGCATAAAGCTATAACATTTGAAAAGAGAGAGGGAGGGAGTGAGAGGAATGAGGTGCGGGCTGTTATTATCTTTTTCAGCTCCTGAAGAGGGTAAGAAGAAATGGACAAAGAAAAGAGAAAAACAGAATAGAGGGAAAGAGGGAGAGGAGGAGCAAGAGGAGGGGGAAGAGGAGAGAGAGAGAGAGAAAAAAAAAAGGGATCAGGGAAACAATAAGAACTACAATTATGCAAGTTAGTACCTACTTATGTCAAGTGAGCAAAATCATAACATACACAAGATTATACAAAGGTTTCATCATAAATCAGAAATATAATGTGCACCTAGATAGTTCAGTGAAATAGAAACGCTTTACATAAGAGACAGACATAATGGTGGGGGGAAGGGAGAAAAGGTGGGGAAGGGGGAAAGAAGAAAGGGAGAGAGAGGGGGGAGAGGAAGAGTGAGGTAGAGAGAGAGAGAGAAGACAAGAAGGGAGGGGGGTAGGGGAACGGGAAAGGGAGAGACAGACAGACAAATAAAAGCACAAAAGCAACACGTAGATTTATCTATCTGTCTATGTGACACATATCACGGTTGCTACAAACAGAAACATTTTGTTTGTAATCCACCCTTCCCTTCCCTTCCCTTGGGCCTGTCCCTCTCCTCCTGCCTCCTCCATCTCTCTCTCCGTCTGTCTGTCTGTCTGTCTGTCTGTCTGTCTGTCTGTCTTTCCTCCTTCCAAGGTGATATCGGCCTGTGGGAACAGGTTAGGGGATTGTCAGGTAGATAATGACCTGTGTGTGTGTGTCATTGTGACCCTTTCCTCGCTTTTTCCCTTGTGTACAAAGGTCGGGGGAGGGGGGGGGGGTGTTTGAAGTGTTCATTGTATCCTTTTTCTTTTTGTTTTCTTTTTTTTTCGTCTTTAGAAGACATAATTCTCTTTCGATTGTGACACCTAGCACGTACTTGGTGGAGGTTGGTTTTTCTTTCGTTCGTTTTTTTCCCTTCTGTTGTGTAAACTGAGTTGGTTTTTTTCTTATTAAAGTTACCTTTCAGTCATATGACGGCATGGTTGGTGTGTGTGTGTGTGTGTGTGTGTGTGTGTGTGTGTGTGTGTGTGTGTGTGTGTGTGTGTGTGTGTGTGTGTGTGTGTGGTGTGGGGTGTGTGTGTGTGTGTGTGTGTGTTTGTGTGTGGTGTGTGTGTGTGTGTGTGTGTGTGTGTGTGTGTGTGGTGTGTGTTTGTGTGTGTGTTTGTGTGTGTGTGGTGTGTGTGTGTGTGTGTGTGTGTGTGTGTGTGTGTGTGTTTTCCCTCTGTCTTTTTCTGACTCTACCTCTCTGTCCGTCCGTTTTGCTTGCCTGCTTGTTTCTGTCTGTCTGTCTGTCTCTGTGTCTCTGTCTGTCTCTGTCTCTCTGTCTCTGTCTCTGTCTCTCTCTCTCTCTGTGTCTCTCTGTCTCTGTCTCTGTCTCTGTCTCTTCTCTCTCTCTCTCTCTCTCTCTCTCTCTCTCTCTCTCTCTCTCTCTCTCTCTCTCTCTCTCTCTCTCTCTCTCTCTCATTGGTACATACTTTTATGTAGACTCTCCCCCACCTTTTTTTGTTGTTTGTTTTTGCTTTGGGTTTTGGGGTGTGTTGTTTTTTTAGGGAGGGGGTGTTGGGCTTTTTGTTTTTGTTTGGGTTTTCTTTTTGTTTTTTGTTTGGTTGTTGTTGTTGTTTTGGGGGATAATTAGCGTTTACAGGAACAACAGTTTGTCTGTGAATTTGGAGCATTCTCCCCGCGTAGAATCACCATTCAAAATCCCATATATGAATACCATTCTTTTCCTATGAAGTGGTTTTTTTTCCCTACAAAATTTGCCGTTAGTTCTCGACAGGGTTTAAACCAGGATCTTTGGGTATCTGTGTGTGTGTGCCTTACTGTTAGACCACCGGGAGGGGCATTACAAGTGGGGATTACAGACCTTATTCCGCTCATTGTTTTGTATCGTTCCTTTGTTTGCTAATTTGTCGTCTTTGGTTGGCTTGTTGATTGGGTGTGGCATGTATGTTGTTGCTGGTTGTACCTGCACGTCTGATAGAACGTATGTATACTACTCTTTTGCTTGTGTGAGTATGGGGGACTGAGGCTGGAAAAACGTCAGATTGCACGGCGAGTGTGAGACTATAAAAACGTAAGATTGCACGGCGAGTGTGAGTGTAAAAACGTAAGATTGTACTGCGAGTGCGAGACTGTAAAAACGTAAGATTGTACGGCGACTTCGAGACTGTAAAAACGTAAGATTGTACGGCGAGTATGGATTCGTCCGTAACATACACACACACGCACGCACGCACCCACGCATGCACGGACAGACGGAGAGCATCCTGAAAGATATGTGACAGAAACCATGACTGTGTTGTGTCTAGCTATAATGTGGCTGTCATGATACTGCAAGTATCTCTATCTGTGCATGTCCAGTGGTCAGCACTTGCATGGCCTGGTAACAACACTGCTGGGCATGTCTGTCTGTCTGTCATTCCACTGGTTTTTCCCTGACGGAAACTTCCAACAGTTTTTTTTGAAAGGTTGATGATAATGCAAGTGTTGGGTTATGCTGTGCCCTTTAATTTTATGTGGTCGTGTCTATAGATATTATTGGTATGGCTGTGTGTGTATGTCTACAAGTCTGTCTTTGTCTCTGTTTCTGTCAGTCTCTGTCTGTCTGTCCCTCTCTCTCTGTCTGTCTCTATCTGTCTCTATCTGTCTGTCTGTGTCTGTCTGTCTCTCTGTCTCTGTCTCTCTGTCTCTCTGTCTCTCTGTCTCTCTCTCTTCTCTCTCTCTCTCTCTCTCTCTCTCTCTCTCTCTCTCTCTCTCTCTCTCTCTCTCTCTTAATGACGAGTATTCTTATCATTGTGCATTTTATTTCAAAGATGATTCCTTTTGACGTTCTCATTTTATTCAGCATTGATGCTGTAAAAGCCTTTTGGGGTGTTGTCTCTAGCAAATGTCTTATCCCGATATATAATCATCTTTTTTATTTCACAGTGGGATATTTCAGGTTTTCATGTGTGTGTGTGTCTGTGTGTGTGCGCGCGCGCGCGTGTGTGTATGTATGTGTGTGTTTGAGCGCGTGCGTGTCTGTCTGTTTGTGCGTGCGCGTGCGTGCGTGCGTAATTGCGTGCGTGTGTGTGCGCGCTCACGTACGTGTGTGTGTGCGTGTGTTTCTTTGAAGCTTTGATGTAGTTTACAGACATTTCTGTACCGTTTTATTCTGTTTCTATTCCTGTCACAAAGATAGGCTCTGAAAAATTTCCGTTTTCTTCTGTCTGTGATAGCTGTTATATAATTTTATTACTGTGGGCTGACCGCATTATTTCGTTGGAAAGAGAGCGCTGTGTTTAGTTAAAGGAAAGATTACATACACTGCCATTCTGTGCTGGAGCAGACTTTAGTTTAGTTACATACCACACAAAATGCAGGCTATTAAAGATGGAAAGAAAAGGGTGTGTGTGTGTGTGTGTGTGTGTGTGTGTGTGTGTGTGTGTGTGTGTGTGTGTGTGTGTGTGTGTGTGTGTGTGTGTGTGTGTGTGTGTGCATTTAATTAATTGATGTAAAGTAAGTCTATTTTTGGAGATAAAAAGATGGTTGTGTGTGTGTATATTTAATTAATTGATGTAAAGTCAGTTTATTTTTGGTGATAAAAAGATGTGTGTGTGTGTGTGTGTGTGTGTGTGTGTGTGTGTGTGTGTGTGTGTGTGTGTATGAGTGCGTGTGTGTGTGTGTGTGTGTGTGTGTGTGTGTGTGTGTGTGTGTGTGTGTGGAGAGAAGAGAAAAACAGGCGGTCGTACAACTTTTCCGTGGTCAGTGTTCAACAGTTTTTCATAATAAAGTTATCTGTCCCCACATGCATAGTCAGGTTTTCCAGTGCAGAGAGATGCAGCTCCGTCCTACAGTGACTGTGTCACTGACTGATGCTGACAGTTCAGAATGAAGACAGTTATGCCACAGGGGATACAGCTCCAGCTTTTTGCTGTTGGGAGTTTACGTCTGCCATGAGGGCTGCGCTTTCCAACGGGTGATCTTACACCAGTTATACAATACTGGATATCCCACCGAAGTCGGAATGCGGCTACCTTCATGGTGGGAAAAACGGTTGCATACGCCAAATCACACCGTTCGGGAACCACGGAGCTTTTGCCGAGGGATAAAAAAGGAAATACTGGACATGAAAAGCGCTTGGGTTTTATCCTGTGACAGTTCGTTGTGTTAAGAATTTGAAACATAGCATCAACATGGTGGTTTTATTTCTTTGACGTTATAAATAGTATGCTTATCTCCTTATTGGTGTTACCTTTATAGTAGCTCTGGTATCCAGTTAACCAAACAAAAGGCATCCATCTTGGTGATCAACAGAAAAATGTCAGAGCAAGAGGCTTGGTGACCGAAGAAGAAAACAGGGGTGGGTGATACATGTGGCGGTGTGAGAGTTATCAGAGGGAAGCTGTTTGTCACCATGGTTTGGACACCTCTCTCAAAGGGCGGCTGGCCCTACGGGTAGTGTGCCTGGATACTGACTGGATAGAAGGCGGGTGAAGAGAGAGAGAGAGCTGAGGGCCTGGGTTGAAGTTGAAGGAGGTGTTGGTGAATGCTATATCGGCAAAGTGACGGGGAGGAGGAGGAGGGAGGTATAGGAGGGAGGACTGGTAGCCTTTCTGTGCTATCCCCCACCCTCCCCGATGCCTTATCAGCTGGTGGGAGTGCCTGTTGTCCCCTACACTACAGGGTCAGCTTGCCTGGTCTGGCTGTCAGCACTGGGCCCCTCCACTGCCTCTGAGCAGTCCTCCACACGTGTTCTCTCTGTGAGTGTAGCCTGCAGCGGTGGAGGAAGGAGGTGTCACACTGTCACTCCGGAACCTGGAGAATACCAGGCACAGAGAGATCTGTACAGTTGGGTGTTTGGGGTTGCTTTTCTTTTCCTTTTTTTCTTTTTTTTTTTTGGGGGGGGGGTTAAAATTGTCATTTATGGTATTTTTAAGGATATTAGTCAATGTGGAAAAAATCCAGAGTGACTGATTTAAAACGGCCGTGGAATTTTTCACACCTATTTTGAAATGCGATCTTAGTGTTTTACAATACTTATAATGCACTTCAAGAGGGTCGCACTTCGAGAAAGTGTGTAGCATTTCTGTGGACATGTGTATTTACTACCGTTTGTGAGGTTTGTTTTATCAGACAAAGAAAACCCGATGGTTTGTTGGTGAGGACTTGCATTGTGAACAGTGTAAAGCGACCAGGAGCATACAGCAGTGCAGTGCCCATACACAGAGTGGAGGAGGAGGCACTCACATCACCACACTACGTGACTCTCATAATGCTGGTGACGCCGTTACTGCACAGGAAGAGAAATCCCTCTGGAGGTCTGTCTGTGTAGGGGGTTGCTTTTTCCTGCTGTTCAGCCTGGTTCAAAGGGGAAGTGGTTTGTGCGCTCTTTCAACTCCACCATCATTGTCGTGCGTTACTGTGGATTTAGGACGTGTTTGTCACAGCCCTTTGTTTGCACATCTTGACTCCTGTGTGGCGTGGATTGCTGAAAGGAGGGAGGTGTTGAAAAGGTAAGAGGGGGAGGGAGGGAGGGAGATAAGGACAGTGGTGCCACCCACAGACAGACACAGGGGTGACACAGTCAGGCAGGCAGGCAGGCGTGTCACAAGTGATGGAACTGCTGCAGGAGCAGTGTAGCCTGGCCTGGCCTGATTCACTGCCGGGGTGTGGGCACACACAACCTGGATCAACTTCGCTTCACACCTTGCTTCAGCCTTCTGTTTAGGATTTGAGAGTTAGTGGTACACTGTGTTGCAATGAGAGTGATGGATGTTTGTTGATTACCCTCAACGAAAACTTCCAAGCGAATGAAAGCATACCAGGATTTTCTGTTTGGTTTTAATCGACAGTTGTGACAACTGCAAAGCGCGAGTGTTTCATCGTGTAATTGCCATTGTATGCTGTGAACAAAGTCTCCAATCATCGAGATTACAAAATATTAGCAATCTGCGAATTTTCCAAGAGGTTATGATGTAGTTGCAGGTGGCCGTCAACGATGATCTGATCCCGGTTTTTCCACCTTGTGTTGCTGATCGTCATCATTTAGAGTGTTTAGATGTCGTTAGTACGTCTTGCAGTGGGTCGTTTACTTTTCTGCACATTTTTCAGAGGGGATTTTATTTTTAATCTTCAATATCATTATCACAGGGAATAAATATTCGATCCTTTAGATTACTGCATGAGTATAGTGTGATAACTACATGAAAATCGGTTCGACTGGTGTGATTGTCGAATTGCAATTCTTAAGTTTAGAAAAAAAAGAACAAGCCCCGTTAAGATGCACAAGTTTGATATTATTTTGTTCTAGTTAGTTTCCTCCCACGTTACCTACCATCTTCATGTGGCGTTCCTTGTCAGCATGGCGGTAATTCTGAACCTCATGGTCATCAAGTCCTGACGCCCGCCACTCCTTCAAGTCTGGTGACCTCTGCTGAAGTAAGATGTGGGGGGGGGGGGGGGGGGAAGTATTTTAAACTGTCTCCCGATCAGCTTATGTGCTGAGCCGTCAGTGCTCTGATTCTGCCTGCGTGGAGGTGCACATGTAATGCAGAAGATCAAATAAACGAGGCACGTTAAGCTACCCGAGTTATTCGCGTTCAAGGAGTTGCAGTCACACGAACATACCCAGCAAGGGC
Source organism: Stramonita haemastoma (assembly GCA_030674155.1). Taxonomy (NCBI): domain Eukaryota; kingdom Metazoa; phylum Mollusca; class Gastropoda; order Neogastropoda; family Muricidae; genus Stramonita; species Stramonita haemastoma. Next base: position 1,673,728 of record CM060327.1, on the reverse strand, counting down.
CTGGGGTTGAGGTGGTGCTGAGGGTTAATGAAGTGAGAGACCAGACAAACCTGGAATACCAGTACGAACTCTGATACCCCAAAAGCGGGAGAAATTCATGTCGTCAGTCAGTGACTATCCAGGCAGATTTGCTGCAGTCTTTATGGAATAGTCCCCACCCTCTGACCCTCCTTGGAATGCAAAACAAACAAACCCTAGCGCTCTTCGTTATGTAACAAACACCCTTTACCTAAGGAGAAATCGATCGTTCCTCTTTGTCATGCCTCGTCATTCTGTTGAAGCGTCATCAGCAATGATGACATAGTGTCGTCATTTGGCGTAGCGTCATGAGTGGTGGTCTGCTGATGTAGTAATGGTAGTCTATTCCCTGGCATAAGATGGATCATTGCCTGCAGTGGGGGGGGAGGGAAGAAGTGAAATGGGGAAGGCAGGCATTCCAGCGTAGGTCCCCTGTGGAGTGGAGATGAGGGCTCGCTGTCAGAGATAATGGAGCCGCCCTGTTACACACATAACACTGAGGAATGTGGCTTCCCCACTGACACACTTTCACCCCGTCACGTCACAGGGACCACAGCCAAGAATGTTGGAGAATGCGGGCAGAGCGTACTGAAAAAATACCGTTCTGTCAGTTTTCGGTTTTCACCGCCACTTTTCACTGGGAACCAACAGGGCTGTGTAAACCAGCATGGGGTTGAAATTGTGTTGAAAGAAAAATGCTTACGTTAACATTAAAACTTAAAGTACGAAGATCATGGAAGGGAACTTCTTTTATTTGATTGGGGGGAAAACGTTAGGCAACTTTTCTTTTTGGAAGAGAGAGAGAGAAAAGGGGGGGTGGTTGAAGAAATCACCGTGCTGTGAATACATTTTTTCAAAGTTTTGACAATTCCTTAAAGACTCATTTTAACTGGCCACATGTAAGCCTTTAGATTGACCAATATTAATTAGGAACAATTTGAAAGATCTTACAAGATAGACTAGCTGTCGTTATCATTTTAACGGCTTTACTGTTAAACCTATCAATGTAAGACTGTATTACACGCATTGATCTCTTTACATTTTTCAAAACTCTTTTTCTGTTCTTTTCCGTGTGCTTCCATACATACAGCCCTTTCTTTCAGCTCAGTCCTGCACTTCGTACTTACAGCTCTTTCCCCTGAATATAATTATAACTAGAATCGCGTGAAGAAACAAAGCCAGCAAAAGCAATTGGCAATCTGTTGGCATTATGACTTAATTCATTAGGATGAATTCTAACCAAAAACTTTCTTCGAAGACGTGGCGTGGCTGCCTGTATGGCAGGGGAGAAAAGTGCATTGCTCACAGAATCTGTCCCCAGGGCGAGATAAGGCTGTTAGGTGTGAATTTATGTGAAGCCTAAACAGTGCGGTGCTGGCAAGAGTTGAGAGCCTGTCTATGCAGAGTAAAACCAAGAAGAAAAACTAAAGAAAAGAAAGGTGCATCGCGTCAGCGAAAACGATGTTTCTTTGCAGTCATGGTGTGTATTTTGTGGCGTTCTCGGCGAGAAATTTACTACTGCACTTGTACATAGGCATATTTATGCTCCCGGGTGCGTGCGCGCGCGGACGCACGCACGCACGCACGCACACACACACACACACACACACACACACACACACACACACACACACACACACACACACACACACACACACACACACACACACACACACGCGCGCGCGCGCGCGCGCGTACGTGAGGGAGAGGGGAATGACAAGTGTTTCAAATTGAAATGAGGCCCCACAGCAAGGCCAGTTGTATTGTGCGCTCTGTTGGAGCAGTGTACACAAACACGGCACTGTGAAAGGTCGCTGACGCTATGCAACCAGTCAGCGTCAGAGCACGCGCGTCCGAGCGCGCGCGCGCGCGCGCACACACACACACACACACACCACACACACACACACACACACACACACACACACACACACACACACGTACGTTAAACTGAAGAAAGTCACACACGTCAGTGCTTATCTATTCTTAAAGCTAAAGATATGATTCTTGCCTTGTAGAGAATTTTCACATACAGAAACACACACACTCGCGCGCGTGCGCGCACGCACACACACACATACATACAGAGAGAGAGAGAGAGAGAGAGAGAGAGAGAGAGAGAGAGAGAGAGAGAGAGAGAGAGAGAGCAAATAGAGCGGAATGCCCCTATTCAGGTGTGTTTCTATTGGAGTTGTCAAATGCGCCATGTTTTCTTAACGTGCGCACCACTTTATTTCCAAGACCCTTTTAGCCACTAGTTGAATTGCCTCTCCATCTCTTGGGAGGGGGATAGGATAGGATAGCCTAGGATAGCCTAGGATAGCCTAGGATAGCCTCGTGGTCAGAGCGTTGCCCGTTAGCTTGGCGGTCTGACAGTCCAGGTTTCACCCCAGGTTCAAGCCTATCGAGACGCCCCTTGCAGGAAAATTTCCCCAGGAATTAACATCAGTGCCGACTCCACATTCCTCGGGTATTCTTCAGATGAGATTAGAAACCAAAGTCTCGTATGCGAACGAACACAGAAAATCTTGCGCACACGTAAAAAAAACAAAAAACATTTTGACAAAACGGCATTGTGCAGACGGGGACTGGATGTAAAAAGCACACAAGTGCTTAGTCTGTTATCCTGGAAATAAAAGAAGACATTTTCAAAATGCTCTCTCTCTCTCTCTCTCCTCTCTCTCTCTCTCTCTCTCTCTCTCTCTCTCTCTCTCTGTCGAGGGTTTCACTTTCCGACAGGAAAAATGGCCTGTCCCCTCGCACTGACGTCTGGCCAGACTGCTGGCCAAATGCTGAGGGACACTCGGTGTTTGAAGTCCAGTCAGGCGTGCTCTCTCCTGTCACCCAGCAGCGGCCAGTCTGCTAATTGAGGGCTCATCAACACAGAATCCGGAATGCTTGCAAACACATCCAGTCAGCATGCAAGATAGCCACCGAGTCGGCAAGCGCATACACGCACATGCGCGCACAAACACTTATGCATATACACATGCATGTATACACTCACTCACTCACTCACTCACTCAGTCCCATGTCCCAAAGGACGTAGGGGGGACATGAGAGAAGACGCAACGGAGATCTTTTTCCATGCTTCACGATCCTGTGTGGCTAGTAGGAGGCGTTGCAGGGGTTGGGCAGTCCAGTCTTTGATGTTGTCAACCCATGATTTCTTTTGGCGGCCTCTTCTTCTTTTGCCCTCGACTGTTCCTTGCAAGATGGTTTTTGCTAGGGTGTTGTGTCTTGTGGTGTGACCAAACCACATCAGCTTTCTCCTCTTTATGGTGGAGAGCAAAGGCTCTTGGGGGCCCACACGCTTTTTGATTTCCTCTTTCACATAGTTATTGGTCTTGTGTTCTTTGTATGATATTTTGAGGAGTCTTCTGTGGCACTTGTTCTCGAATGCTTGGATTCTTCTCTCTAACTCTGCTGTCAGAGTCCATGATTCACAGCCATATAGGAGGATAGATATTACGAGGGATTTGTAGAGGTGGTATTTGGTGCAGAAGCTGATGTTGTTGCTTCTGATGATCCTCTGGAGTCTGACTAGAGCAGATGTTGCTGTTGCAATGCGAGCTTTCACCTCATTGTTTGATGTGCCATCTTTTGTTAGGATGGAGCCTAAGTATTTGAATTGGCTCACCTCTTCCAATATTTCTCCATTCATCTTTATTTCCGTGCTGTCATTACTCGCGCTGTTGACCATGATCTTCGATTTCTCTGTACTGACCTCCATGCCGTATGCGCTCGCTCGGTCTGTTAGACTGTCTGTGAGGATTTGCAGTTCTTGTTTGCTGCTGCCCATGAGGTCAATGTCATCTGCAAATCTGAGGTTGCAAAGGGGTCTTCCACCAATGGAGATGGAAGTGTGGTGGTTTTGCAGTGTCTCTGTCATGATGTTTTCGAGGAAGAGGTTGAAGAGTACAGGTGAGAGAAGGCAGCCCTGGCGGACTCCAACCGTGGTCTTGAAGAACTCGCCCACGTGGTTGTTCATGAAAACTGCACTTCTTGCATTCTCGTACAGAGCCTTGATGACTTCAATTAGGCAGTTGTCAATGTTGAAGTGCCTGAGTACTTGCCAGAGGCCGTCATGCCATACCCTGTCAAAGGCCTTTTTGAAGTCTATAAAATTGTGGTACAAGTCTTTTTGGTGTTGGAGATGCTTCTCTATCAGAATTCTCAGGTTGAAAATTTGTTCCATTGTGCTGCGTTTCGGTCTAAAGCCCGCTTGTTCTTCTGCCAGGAGTTTTTCTGCTTGGTTTTTCAGTCTGTTGAGGACTACCTGCAGCATGATCTTGCTAGGATGGCTTATGAGACTGATGGTTCTGTAGTTCTGGCATTGCTTGAGGTTTCCTTTCTTTGGCAGGGGTATTACAAGAGACTGTGTCCATTCTTTTGGCCATTCTTTGGTGTCGTGGATCTTCTGACAAAGGTCTGTGAATCGCCTTGCTGTTTCATTCCCTCCATTTTTTATGAGTTCAGCTGGGATGTTATCGATTCCAGGGGACTTCCCCTTCTTCAATTGCTTAATAGCTGTGTCTACTTATTGAAGACAAAGAAGGAAATCTTTTAACGGAAAACAATGCCATCCTCCAGCGCTGGACAGAATACTGTGAGGGATTGTATAACTACCCACTACGCCCAGATACCAACATAGTTTCCAACAAACCCCCTGAACACCATGTATACACACATGTATACAAACATGCACACGCATGCACAAACACACACACAGCAGATTTACTTGTGAGCGCGCACATATACGCGCACGCGCGCGCGCGCGCGCGCACACACACACACACACACACACACGTACACACACGCACACCAATATCCACTAAGGGAAATACATGTACACACACATACGCGTGTCAGTGTGTGCAGCGAGCTAACACAGAGACACAGAGAGGGGGAAAGGAAGACACAGGACAGTGTGTGTTGGTGGGGAAGTAGCCTAGTCACTGGGATGGTCCGGACTGAACAAGGGATGCTTTTTTGGTTTGTTTAGTGTTTCCTTTTGTGCGACATTTATTTCCCTCAAAAGATTTTCGGAAAATGGTTGAGTAATTCCGTGCTTGCTGTGTACTGTTTGTACTTGGTTCACTGACCATGGCGTTAGTTGAGGACAGTAAGTACCCGAGAGTTATACCATCCACACAATCAGTAATTTAATGTTCAGAGAAATTTGTCACATTACTGTTCGTACAGTTCACTGTGTTTTGGTCTCTTGGCTTTTTGGGTGTTGTTATGTTGTACATGTAGCAATGTAAATCTTATTTCAAGATAGGTATGTTCAGGGCTCTAAGCAAGTAATGTTTGTAGAAAAAAGCACTTTAAAAGGAGTTCAGAATATCAGTGTCGTCCTTTCTCCAGTTTCATAAAGTCCAGTGGAAAGTGACTTGCTGTCTATCACAAAGGGGGGAAAGACAAGGAAGCAGGGAACATTTACGCCATTCAGCATAATGATTAACTACTGTTAAGATGTTGTCTAATAGCTGCACACGCATAGTGTGGGTTGAGGGCTGCTGCCAGAACACATGGGGATGAGAGAATCCTGTCAAGTATTCCAAGAGGTCAAGTGTACTCCCGTGTTGACGTGATACATAACGCAAAGGGTGCAATCCACTCTCCATTTCCCAGATATTGTGGATCGGTGGTCTCGAGGTACTGCACCTGCCTAGAAAGCGAAAAGTCCGGGTTCAGTCCCCGTTTTGCCCATCCACAAGACCGTGAGTGGTGGTCCAGATGCTAGTCTTTCGGAGAAGACGATAAACCGAAGTCCCGTACGCAGCACGCATTTATTGCAAACACGTAAAAGATTCTACGGCAACAAAAGAGTTGCACTGGCAAAATTCTGTAGAAAATAGCCATCTGATAGGGAAGCAAATACACATGCAGACAGGAAAAGGAAAAAATCATAGGTGGCACTGCTTTTGTGGCGATGTGCTCTCCCCGGGGAGAGCAGCCCGCAGAGAAATGTGCTGTGACTTTAAAGTGGTATACAGCTTTATGCAAACTCAAGTGTGTGATTGGTTAGGTCATCTTGATCGACGTGATATGCGTTGTATAAAGATCACCGTCATCATCATCATCGCTTGATAACTGTAGTGAAGATGATGACGAAAAGTGATCGTCTGTCTTCACCACCAGTTTGAGATGACACAATTCAAGATTGAGTGTTGATTCATCTGGTTTGAAAAAACCCTGTAGGAAGTGTGAATTAAGCCTGGAAGCCCTGTACAGGGACTAGCTCTAAAGGATAGAGTGCAAACAGTACGAGTAATGATATTTAAACAACAAAACAGCTGCCGCCTGGTGGGTGTATGTGAACCTGTGCACTGCACTCCCCAATCAGAAAATCCTCCGCTTGTTCTGGTCCTTTGGGCGGAAAGATAAAGTTAGCATGGACACTGTCAACAAGCAGCGGTCATTACGGACCATGTCCTGTGGTGTGGATGACTAGAAACAACAGAAGCAGAGCAGGCCAGCTGCAGGCCAAAGTCGGTCAGGTGAAGGGTGCAGTCAGCTGTGCAGTGACCGGAGACACATGAAAGCAGGACTGAAGCGTTGGGGTGCAACATCCTTCACTGTGTCGCCAACTTTGAAAAACACCCGTGCTACTAACTACGTACTTTCTCAGGTAAAAAACTTGTTGATCACCAAACTTGGATCGTCGTTTCCAGCAGTAGCTTCAGTTGTGAAATAAAAGGGTACTCTCCACACCACCGTGACAAAGACAAGCAAGGCCTGGAGAAAAGAAAGACAGATCAGGCCGTAAACACGGGGGGTACATCACCCCGACAAGGCCAGAAGCTGGTGGCAGTAACAAGCCCAATGAATTACTCCACATCACCGCCGCCTGTCATTACTGCCCCTGCCTCCTTTGAAAGCGGGGGACAGCCACCCAGAAATTTGAGGGTGTGTAACTCGGGAAAGTACGCCCGGCTTGGTTAAAAAAAAAAAGAAGAAGAAGAAAAAAACAGAAACCTAGCAAGAAAAACACCAGCGGCGATTCTACCGACATCCACAAGTGTTCCTGCGTGCGCAAAACTGGCTTGGAGTGGCCTACCTGCCTGTCCTGTACCTGACCTGTACCCGCTTCACCCAGACACAGGACCTGTCTCGTGTGTGTGTGTGTACCTGTGTACCTGTCCCTGGACCTGCTAGGGGGTAGGGGGACAGATAGATAGAAAGATAGATATATCTGTGTGGGGAGCTGGGAAATCCATCAGAGGCTGAGGCGACCGTGCCTGCAGAGGGAGGGGTCAGTCAACTTTGCTGTGGATGCCAGCTCCTCGCCCTGTGCGTGGCTTGTTCGGACTGGGATACCTACTGCCTTCTGCTCCTTCCATCTGCCTGGCTGAAGCTGAGAGAAGGCTGAAGAGGAGGAGGAGGAGACTTGAGGAGGAGGAGGAGGACGTGTTTGTGTGTTGTGAGGAGTGTGGTGGTGGTGGTGAAGGAGGAGGAGGAGGAGGGCAGGGTTCGGTGAGGGATGAAGATGAGGAGGTCGAGCATGAACAGTCCTCCCATTCCCCAGATTGTCGTGTCTTGCGATGAGGTGAGGGGCTTTGCTGGTCTTTTTTGTGGGGGGAGGTGGAGGGGGGGGGAGGGTTATTTGCTTTTTTTCCTATGTGGGTGTTTTGCTGTGTCTGTCTTTTTTTTGTTGCCTGTTTGTGGCTTTCTTTTCTTCTGTCGTCTTTCTCTCTCTGTTTGTGTGTTTCCTCTCTCTCTCTCCTTCTCTCTCTCTCTCTCTCTCTCTCTCTCTCTCTCTCTCCTCTCTCTCTCTCTCTCTCTCTCTCTCTCTCTCTCTCTCCTCTCTCCTCTCTCTCTCTCTCTCTCTCTCTCTCTCCTAAGTGACATTGTACGCATGTTAACTTACGCGTGTGGTAGAGAGAGCGCGTGCGTGCGTGCGTGCGTGCGTGTGTGTGTGTGTGTGTGTGAATTTAGTGTGTGGTAAGCATGCACGCATGCATACAGATCTAGGTTTGTGCAGTTTATGCGTGCGTGCACATACACGCATGCATGCAGATGTACGTGTGTGCAAGCATGTGTGTAATGTATTGTGGCAAGGCCCTTGAGAAGATTGCGCTTTCACTTAAACCTGTCAGTTTGTGTCAAATGAAGGCTCTCTCTCTCTCTCTCTCTCTCTCTCTCTCTCTCTCTCTCTCTCTCTCTCTCTCTCTCTCTCTCTCTCTCTCTCTCTCTCTCTCTCTCTCTCTCCCTCCCCCTCCTCTCTCTCCCTCTCCCTCTCCCTCTCCCTGTCTCCCTCTCATCAGTTTTTTAATTATTATTTTCCCCCTTCCACTCCATTTTCTGTTTGTGTACCTGCCAGTTACCATATTAGTATTACGTGTTCAAGCAAGCACTGGGATAATTCCGCACAATCCTGAGAAAGCAGAAGGCCATTGTTACCTGAATTGTTGTCCTGTGAGAGGTCGTAGCCTTCTGCCCGCCCGCCTTCCCTATGGTGCTGGTGTGTTATGTAATGCTCTGTTTAGAGCAATGGGGTTTTTGTCTTTTTTCCCCCGTTTAAAAAAATGTTTTTCACAGCGAGACTTTGTCAACATTGTACAGCAATGCTACTGTTTGTCTTTCTGTTTGCGTATACTTGTTTACGCATGAGAATAGAGGGGGATGGGTTGTAAAAAAAACAACACAAAAAAAAAACAAAAAAAAAACACCAACCCAACAATAAAACCCTATGTTGTGGATGTTTTTCTGTGCGAGCATTCTCGAGTGTTGCATACCAGACAAATGGATCATTTCATCCGAAAGACTAGAATTCAGTCCACTATTTTTGACAGAGTGGAATGCGTGGTTGTGGACAGGTTTCGAACAACAGACCTTTAGCTTCTTCTTGGCTGTTGTTGTTTTGTGTTTTTTTTAGACCAGTGCGAATTTAGTTTTTTTTCATCTTCGTTTTTTTATAGTTTGTTTTGTTTTGTGTTGGGTTTTTTTTTGGGGGGGTATACTTATGTCGTTTGGTCTGCTTCTTATAGTTCACACAACGTTTTTTTAGGATACTTTTGATTCTTGATGCTTTTTCTATGACTATAACAATGTAGAAAAGTCAGAATAGTAGAGTACTGAATATGCAATGTTCACACGTAGGGTGGAAAACTGTCGTGTTTTCGTTTGGTGAGGTATGAGGTCAGACCGAGACTTAGTTAAATATTGGGCGCCGATCGCTGCTATGGTTGATTGGTGTGGATTTTTTCTTCTTCTTGTAAATGATTGAGCACATCGATGAATGAACTGGTAAATTACAAGTGCGTGCGTGTGTGCGTTCGTGCGCGCGCGCGCACACACACACGCACGCACGCGCGCGCGCGCGCACACACACGCACACACACACACACACAGAGGATGCTGGCCGTTGGTCAAACGCCACTCCTATTCCTATGTGACTGCTACTGTCCATGACTGGTGAAATAGAACAAAACACACACACACACACACACGCACGCACGCGCGCGCGCGCACACACACACACACACACACACACACACACACACACACCAGTGAGCCCCACTCCTGTGAAAAGACTTGAACCCAGGCCGCTGACAGTTGACAAATGGCTGCCCATGTGCCAGCCAGGGACACAGTACAGCAGTGCTACATACAAGCTGACTATTCTTGTCTGTTTTTTTCTCAGCTGACCGCGGAAACCACATCGAGTATTAACGGCTTGCTTGTATAGCAGCAGCTGAACCCAGATTTTATACAGAAGGGGAGCATTGAGGTCTTTTCGCCCGTAGGCATTCAGGCGTTGTTGTTGTAATCCTCTGGTCATCATTACTCATGAAACGAATCAGTCAGTCAAGTTATCATTATCACTTATCATCATCATCATTATCATCATCATCATTATCACTGATCATTTTCATCACCACCACCACAGTAACATTGCTGATAGCCATGGTGACAGTAGTGGTGAAAAAAGTAAGATGTTAAAATACTGCTGTTGCCGTCGTGCCATTTGGCAATGTTGGCAATATTGCCATACTATCCATGTGGTGATGACGATGATGATGACGGTGAGAAACATGATAATGATGCATGAAGGTTCCTTCTACTGCACAATCGTCTGATTAATTAGTGTAAAACTCAAGATGTTACATTGCACAGCTGTTGTCAGATACGCACACATAACCACGCTACCCCCCCCCCCCCCCCCCCCCCCCCCCCCGTCACAGAGAGAGAGAGAGAGATTGGCAGAGACAGAGAGTTGTTTCAAGCTCTCAAATTTAAGTAGCACACATCCCACACAGCAGGGGATGTGCTAGAGTTTTTTGTGTTTTTCTTTCAGGGGAAAAGTTTGCCAGAAATGTTGCGTTAAACCCCATTGCAGCCTGTAAACTAGAGCCCTTCAATCAGACTGTTCACCTCATTATTTTCACTGTGTGTGTTCTACCAACACAGGGCTTCCAGCAATTTTGGGAGGTTTTTTTTGTTATTGTTTTTTGTTTGAAGGATTTGGAACGATTTCAAATAATGGCAGTTTTCTCTGGGTCAAAAACGTGCAACAGGGTGGGTGTTTGTTTGTTTTTTTGCTAAAGGGGAGATTGAGGGTGGGGTGCAGGTGCATGATGGTACGGTGGTACATACGCACGCTTCCTAAAACATACGCATACGTGCATACATTCGTGTGCACTTTCGTGTGCGAAAACATACGTTATACACGCACGCATATATGCACAGACGTGTTCGCAATCTCCCACTCTCTGTCTGTCTGTCTGTCTGTCTCTCTGTCTCTGTCTCTGTCTCTGTCTCTCTCTCTCTCTCTCTCTCTCTCTCTCTCCTCTCTCTCTCTCTCTCTCTCTCCTCTCTCTCTCTCTCTCTCTCTCTCTCTCACACACACACACACACACACACATACACACACACACACACACACACACACGCTCGCACGCACGCACGCACGGACACACACACACACACACACACACACACACACACACACACACACACACACACACACACACACACACACACACCACACACACACACACACACACGTGCAGACGTGCACACACCTAGAATTTGAAAAAGAAACAAGATACAGTGTGATCCATTTTTATTTGTTGTTCAAGACCCGGTGGCTCTTTCAACCCATGGCTTGGTTTGAAACACTGAAAATCAACACAGCAGAAAGAAATGACGAGTCAGAGAGAGATCAAAGTCCTTTAGTTCAAGGATAAGGAATAAACACCCATGTGTTTGAGTTTGTTTGTTTGGGGGTTTTATGGGGTGTTTTTTTTTTTACATCTAGTCCAGAGAGAGAGAGATTGACAGACATAAACTTGAGATTTGTAGCGTTATTTCCTTTTTTTTCTCTCTTTTTTAGGGTGGGGTGTTATATTTTCCTTTGTCGTTTGTTTGGTTTCTACAAATCTAAAACACTTGTTGATGAGAAAGTGAAAGGACTGAAACATGAGAGTGAAGAGGAGAAACTTCACTAACACAAGGAACAAACAAGTGAGGAGGAAGAGAGAATGGCGGTGTCTCTTTTGGTAAAGTCACTTTCTTCTGCTTCTGCTGGCTTCCCTTCACGCCTTGTAACCAGACCCTAACCTACCCCCTTCCTGCAGTTGTTCAGGCGTGTAGTTTCCTGATCCGCAATCGCTCTGATGACTGACTCTGACCCCACCCACCTTCCCTACTCCGTCCCCATCCATTCCTGCAGTCACTAACACAGCTTCTTCAGTATCAATGAAGCAAAGCTCTTGAATGAAGGGATCCGAGTCATCACTAAACATGGAGCGGATAGAAACCTGATCAAAAGGTTAATCTGAACCCTACTTAACCCACCAGGTAGCAGGGCCGGTGGAGCAGCGACTAGAAGCTAGGCTATAAACAAAGTGGACACGGGCCATCCCCCCCCCCCCCCCCAAACAGCCTTGGACAAAGCTCCGGTTGTTGGCTTCTTTCTCTCCTGTCTTTTCCACCTGTGCTGTA
>CM060327.1:1649255-1651755 GCA_030674155.1 Stramonita haemastoma | reverse complement strand
GCGCTATGGATCTGACGATCGTTAGCCGCCGTTCTGGTGATGGGATCAGTACCGCTACAAGCCCCTTTGTTCTGGATAACTACCCATCCCCTCATCCCCCCGCCTCCAATCCACGGGGTCGTGGTAGAGGACTGGATGTCCCATCGATTGCCTCTTCAAAAGGAAGAGGAGGGGGTGGGGGGTAAGAGTTGATTTTGAGAGGGGCATCATCAGAGGCTACCTGTTAGGTTGATAGGCTTTTGATGCGCGTGAAATTGTGATAATGTGTGTGTGAAGGGGGGATGTGTATGTGTGTGCGTGCACGCACGCACGCACGCACGCACGCACGCACGCACGCGCGCGCGCGCGCGCGCGCGCACACACACACACACACACACACACACACACACACACTTGAACATTTAATCCACCCGGAACCGCTCTTTTCTCTAACACACTCACAACCATCCTCCACCTCCCATTTCCTTCACCTGTCTGTTCCCACGTTGCAGATCGAGGAGTACATGGACCAGCTTCCCAACCACAAGGTACCCCGGGTGGGGACTCCAGGGGAGCGGTACCGTGACCTGCAGCTGATCCGGCAGCTGCCCAAACAGGACCTGAGTGACCGCTACTGCAAGGGGCTGGGCGACCCCAGCGAGGTCAAGGAGTTCCGCATCTTCAGGGAGCTGCGAGACCAGGTGGCCATGGACATCGGCTCCGTGAAGGAGGCTCCTGCTGACATGGTGAGATGCACTGTTAGTGCAGAGACAGAGATGGGGAGAGAGACAGAGACAGACAGAGAGAGAGAGAGACAGAGAGAGACAGAGACAGAGAGAGAGAGAGCGCTCGAGGTTCACCAAAAGTGAGACTTTTGCGTATCTGATCCCCAACCCCCACAGAATAGTGGCAGTAAGAAGAGGAACAAGGCAGAAGTGAAGAGAGGGACAGAAAAGAGGGAATTCATAGCAGAGAATTTCCCAAAGGTGGGGATGCTGTTTGTACTGACAACCCCCCAGCATCCCCACAGAATGGGGAGGAAAGGGAGGCCTGGGAGAAAGAGAGAGAGAGGGGGTGTGGTGTGGTGTGGTGTGGTGTCTGAGAGTGTTGAAAGCAGGGCAGAAAATAGTAGGGGGGGAGGGGGGAGGGGGTGCTGTGGGCCTCTGCCACAGGGGCACTGGTCAGTGTGGGTAAGATGCTGTACAAAAACGAGCAGTCATTGTTGTTGGTATTCCCTTCACAAACTGACTTTGTTTCAGACGTGTTGGTGCTGTAAGAGGGACGTGTTGACGTTTGTTTCAGACGTGTGCGTGCTGTAAGGGGGACGTGTTGATGTTTCAGACGTGTGCGTGCTGTAAAGGGGACGTGTTGACGTTTGTTTCAGACGTGCGCGTGCTGTAAGGGTGATGACGTTTGTTTCAGACGTGCGCGTACTGTAAGGGTGATGACGTTTGTTTCAGACGTGCGCGTGCTGTAAGGGGGATGACGTTTGTTTCAGACGTGCGCGTGCTGTAAGGGGGATGACGTTTGTTTCAGACGTGCGCGTGCTGTAAGGGGGATGACGTTTGTTTCAGACGTGCGCGTGCTGTAAGGGGGATGACGTTTGTTTCAGACGTGCGCGTGCTGTAAGGGGGATGACGTTTGTTTCAGACGTGCGCGTGCTGTAAGGGGGATGACGTTTGTTTCAGACGTGCGCGTGCTGTAAGGGGGATGACGTTTGTTTCAGACGTGCGCGTGCTGTAAGGGGGGCGTGGACATTATTATTGTTGTGGTGGTGGTGCTTTCCCAAGCTTAACACCGTGAGGGTCACCCAGAATGTGCATTCTGACTCTCTCATCCCACCTGGGAATCACTGAGATTGAAACCGCACGCTGAATGAGAAGTTTGCGTGTAGGACTGTTTCCGAGTACCACGCCATAATTTATAGGCAGCCATACTCCGACTTCACAGGAATGACGTTTGTTTCAGACGTGCGCATGCTGTAAGGGAGATGACGTTATGTTTCAGACATGCGCGTGCTGTAAGGGGGACGTGGACAAGGGGGAGCTGGTGGTGGCGGCCCCCAAGGTGGGGGAGGAGGTGTTCTGGCACCCGGCCTGCTTCACATGCAGCACGTGCGAGGAGCTGCTGGTGGACCTGGTGTACTGCCAGCACGACAAGCAGCTGTACTGCCAGAGACACTACGCCCACCTCATCAGGCCGCGCTGCCCTGCCTGTGATGAGGTCAGTCAGTGTGTGTGTGTGTGTGTGTGTGTGTGTGTGTGTGTGTGTGTGTGTGTGTGTGTGTTTGTGTGTGTGTGTGATAGACAGACAGACAGACAAATGGAGAGTGTGTTGTATTCATCTGTCATGAATAAAGTACACATCAGTATATCTATCCTCACTAGCAGACTCCATTGATGAAAGAGAAAAAACTCTCCCCAAAAGTCCTTCGGATGAGACTTTAAACCGAGGCCCCATGTGAGAATGCACGCAGAACACCTTGCGCACAGGTTAAATCCTGTTCTGCTTTTCGTAAGAG
>CM060327.1:1629255-1644255 GCA_030674155.1 Stramonita haemastoma | reverse complement strand
GAAGAGGGCAGAGTAGAGGGGTGAGCGAGGAAGCGCACTTGACATGAGGCAACACCGCTGTGTTATCGTGGCGGTGACCGGTCCCGGGCTGAGCACGCAATTCCGGTATCCACCCTCTCTCGTCACGGCGCTGAGTGTTCACGCTTCCTGACCAACCGTCCCACATCTTGCCTACCAGCCACGTTGTGTAGTAACCAGCTGACTGCTCTGCTGCTTGACAAGGTCCCATGTTACAAGATGCCCTGCTAGAATGGGAGAGATGCCACATTATCAAGTGGCGACTATAGGCCTAGTGCTTGTCACATGAAGCAGTCTAGGCAGACTAAAAGAATTTCGTCGTCAGCCGGTCTGTCAGTCAGCCAGTCAGACTCCGGACTATTTCCTGATTTTAAAAGAGAAATTCGCAGTGGCAGGATTAAACTACATAGCAGCACACAGTAAAATATTCCAAGTCAGTTTCACACTGCAAACATAATATGGAGTTACATTTAGGTAAAACGGACAGGCTCTCTTAAAACCGTGGATAAACATCAAAGTCTGGTATTAAACAAAACAGGCTCTCTTAAAACCGTGGATAAACATCAAAGTCTGGTATTAAACAAAACAGGCTCTCTTAAAACCGTGGATAAACATCAAAGTCTGGTATTAAACAAAACATGTTTTACAAGCGTTAGAACTGTAATAATCTAGTAACATGAACACTCTTAATCTCCGCTTCTATTCCACAAAAAAATCTCTGCATACGAATATGTGACATAAAGACATCTTCCAGATAATAATGATAATATAAAAAAAAAGAATAGTTTACCCCCTTTGTTCCAGTCTTCTGGTGTCCCCCAGCATTAGTTTTGTCTCATGAGTTGAAAGTCTTTCACCTGTCTCCATGTTGTCTGTTCATATTTTGGGGGCTGTCCTGTTTTTTCCTCTGGTCTGCCGGACTTGAGGCGTTCGAACTGGCCTGGCCTGACAGGGCGTCAGTGAAAGCGTCAGTGCCAGTGCAGGTCATAGATGTTACAGTTGTGATGAAAATAGTGGGGATGCTGGGGGGAGAGGGGCTGACAGGTGACAGTGTCGCCTGATCTTTTGTCCTGCTCTGGCGTGTCGGGTTAAACAGAAACAAATATGCAAGGTGACTGTTAGAACAAACGCGTGTGCGCAAATACACACGCTCGCATGCACATACACACACATATGCACGCACGCACGCACACACACATACACGCACGCACACACATTATATATATATCGATTAACTTTCATCCTTGTACCTGCATAGGGATGGGCTTCGCCAGGTACAACCTGCCCAAGAGACACAAGGGCAGTGCCCTGATGACTCCTGATGGAGTAAAGGGAGTGAAGAAGATGGGAAATCCTGCAGAAAGAGGCCGGGGGGTGTGTGAGGGGGGGGGGTGTTAAAACTTGAAGAGAAATGGTCTTGTTTCCTGTGTGGCTGACTGCAAGATATGCTTTAATACGTCAAGCCTTAATAGATATCTCCATTCCTCCCTCCCCCTCAGCCAATCCCTTCTTGATGGCAGGCGGGCAAAGCTAGACATGATGTTTCGATACACCACATTAATTGATTAATTAACAGACCCATTTCTTTTTCTTTAAAAATCAACAACAAAACTCACTTACTATTTCGCGCAATACTTCCTCATCAATTGAGGCTGATCATTTTGTTTCTTCTGTGTGTGTGTGTGTGTGTGTGTGTGTGTGTGTGTGTGTGTGTGTGTGTGTGTGTGTGTGTGTGTGTGTGTGTGTGTGTGTGTGTGTGTGTGAGAGAGAAGAGAGAGAGAGAGAGAGAGAGAGAGAGAGAGAGAGATATTCACACGCATACATGAATACACGTTTGCGTGCGCTCTCTCTCTCTCTCTCTCTCTCTCTCTCTCTCTCTCTCTCTCCTCTCTCTCTCTCTCTCTCTCTCTCTCTCTCTCTCTCTCTCTCTCTCTCTCTCTCTCACATACACACACACACACACACACACACACACACACACACACATACACACACACACACACACACACACACACACACACACACACACACACACACACACACACACAGAGGAGAAGAGAAAGTTTTGCACACCACCCTCAAGCACTTCTTTCCCTATATAGACATGAGGACGCCATAGCAATCCGGGATGTTCTTCAGCTTTCTTTCGGGGTTTTGTATTGGAAAGAGTAGGCTCGACTCAAGCCTTCAGTTTTCGCTCTAGATTCGCCCTTACTACAGGCCTACAACTCCTCATTTTCACTGTCTGCACACACTCTCTCTTACTCACACACTCTCACACACACGGCGACGCAAGCAGCCTGCTTCTTTCACTCATTTCATCGTTTGTATCTATCCATCCATCCATCCATCCTTCCCTCTCTCTCTCTGTGCTGTTGCTGTTGCTGCTGCTTGTGGTGGATTACGTGGTGTTATTGGTTGTCGTTGTGGTAGTAGTAGTAGTGGTGGTGGTGGCGACGGCGGCGGCGGCGGCGTGGAGCCTGTCTGTCTCCCGTTTTACCGGTGTGGTCGTTTCGTCTGTCCTTCCTTCCTTCGTTCCTCCGTCACCCAGGCTTGAGTCTGTCTGACAGGTACTGTCATAATTATCATCGTGCTTGTTTGTCTGTCAGCGTGTGTGTGTGTGTGCGTGTGCGTGTGTGTGTGTGTATGTGTGTGTGTGTGAGCGTGTGTGTGTGTGTGTGTGTGTGTGTGTGTGTGTGTGTGTTAGTGGTGTGTGTGTTCGTGCGTGCGTGAGTGTGTACAGAGGGGGGGGGGAGATGTGGTTCGACATGTGTATTTTGTTTTATTGTGTTCGTTTCCATGAAAAACAGAACAGTGTCTGTCTGCCTGTCTCTCTCTGTCTCTGTCAGTCTGTCTGTCTGTCTGTCTGTCTGTCTGTCTCTCTCTCTCTCTCTCTCTCTCTCTCTCTCTCTCTCTCTCTCCTCTCTCTCTCTCCTCTCTCTCTCTCTCTCTCTCTCTCTCTCTCTCCTCTCTCTCTCTCTCTCTAATAACCGCAAAACAGACGATTTCAGTTCTGAAGTGTTTAAAACTGGGGCGTTATTTGAACTGTAACGTGGAGTATTTACGCTGCAAATGGATTGTACATATGTACAAGGTGCATCTATAGACACGTCTCTTTCACTGGGATCCTATGCATCTAACGCACTTAAAACGTGCTAGCGTAGGTGTGTGTGTGTGTGTGTGTGCGTGCGTGCGTGTTTGTGTGTGTGCGTGCATGCGTGCGTGCATGCGTGCGTGCGTGTTTGTGTGTGTTTATCTTTCTGTCTGCCTGTCTGTCTGCCGGTTTGTGTCAGTGTGTCCAGGTCTGTCCGTCTATCTGTTGTGTCTGTGTGTCCAAATGTGTGTGTGTGTGTGTGTGTGTGTGTGTGTGTGTGTGTGTGTGTATGTGTCTGTCTGTCTGTCTGTTTGTCTGTCTGCCTGTTTGTGTCTGTCCGAGTGTGTGATTGTGTGTGTGTGTGTGTGTGTGTGTGTGTGTGTGTGTGTGTGTGTGTGTGTGTCCGTGTGTGTGTGCGCGCACGTGCTTGAGTCTTGAAATCCTTACTTTAGTTGAGACTCCGTTGTAGTGGTTACTGTGAAAGACGCTTTCTGGACGTTCATGTTTAAAATCAGTTTAATGATCCAGGATACACTGTTCCAAAGTTGTTTTTTTCTTTCTGTTCTTGTAGCAATCATTCCAAGTGGTTTTTTGTGAGGGTTTTTTTCACAGGCAAGGAAAGATCGATGAGATGCTTTCTTTTGCAGAAAGGTTTAATTCTCTGTCTGTCTGTCTGTCTGTCTGTCTGTCTGTCTGTCTGTCTGTCTGTCTCTGTCTCTGTCTCTCTCTCTCTCTCTCTCTCTCTCTCTCTCTCCTCTCTCTCTCTCTCTCTCTCTCTCTCTCTCTCTCACACACACACACACACACACACACACCACACATACACACACACACACTCACCACCACACCACTACACCACACACATGAGCACGCGCGCACGCACACACACACACATACATATATATATGTATATATATATATATATGTGTGTTTGTGTGTGTGTGTGTGTATAAAATATATATATATATATATATATATATATATATATATATATATATATATATATATATATATATATATATATATATATATATAAGATAGTATGTGTGTGCAATATATTACGTTACATTTGTGTGTTTCATGGTTGAGAAATAACAAAAACAGTAAGCTGTTGCTGAATGTCTTATCTCCGCGCTTTGTCATTTATGTAGTATTTATGCACTTCTCATACCAGATAGACACCGTAAATAAACGCTTAACTCGTGCACCGTAAATAAAATTAATGCTTAACTAGCAGTTGCAGCATATTCTTGGAGTGGTTTTTTTTCATTCCTCGGCTAGAGCTTCGATGTTCACCAGTGGTGAGAGTTTTGCGTTTGTAGCCGCCTCCCCGCCACCCCCACCCCCACCCCCACGACACACACACACTTGCACACACACCATTAAGGTAGCTGTATTCCGACTGGGGAGATAAAATTGGAAATTGAACCTACCAATTTTGCCTAGTCAGTCAGGAGATATCTCCCTGCTGTTTCCAATTTTCAGTAGTATTTTTTGGGGGTGAGCAGACAAATCGATTCGTGTAGTACTGTATAATCGCATGATCTGTTCAGAAGCCAGAATATAGATCAAACCCAAACAGATGAATTGGCAGACTGAGACATGGCAGAACGAACATGGGAATCCATTTTCAGAGACGCAGGTTTAGGTACTCGACCAAATAAACAGAGGAATGGGGTGAACTGCTCTGCAGTGTTGTAGTGACTGTACCTGTATGATTCCTCGGGAAGTTAAGAGAAACAGGAGGAGAGATTTTTGTCGTTTACTTTTTAGTGGGGCTTTGTTTTTATCTTCTGCCATTAGTGTTCAAGTTGTGTTGAGCTTCTTCCCGCAAAGTGTATGAAGCGCTATGAAAAGATCGATAAGAGACTGTCCAAGAGCCACTGAATCAGTGGACCTTGTGCATCAGAAGAGCGGCTGAAGGGGTGGATTGCAGAATGCTAAGGCCACAGGATTAGTTTGTTTGTGCAGCCTTTTCACAACTAGTCGCTGGCATTCGATCGCAAAAAGAAAAAAACGCAAGTGCGTGCGTGCGCGCGCGCGCACACACACACACACACACACACACACACACACACACACACACACACACACACACACACACATATATATATATATATATATATATATATATATATATATATATATATATATATATATATATATATATTAATTGCTCCACCGTCTCTTTCCAGAAACAACTCTAAGGCAACAACAACAACAAAACGATAGAGAGAAAGAGAAAGAAAGAGCCACCAGAAACACAACAAACCCCAAAAGATCTCACTTTTGTGGCCACATGTATCCAAACATGTTCCAGACAGTTTTATGCCAGGACCAGGGATGCCCAAACGGGTCGGCAGTCATCTTTACGACTGACTTCTCCTGCTGGCGGCAAATCGCTGTGAAACATGGGGCACATGAGATAAACGCTGTGGACTGGCATCATGGCCTGTACGTACAGGAGTTGTTTTTTCTATCTTTTCCCCCCATTTTTTTCAAAGGGGTGCTGGTAGGAAAATTCAGCCTGCTTCCATGCAGTTTCTCCTGCCGCTAGTGACATTCTGGGTATTGCTGGTAGAAATACCATTTTGAGGTTATGAATTTGTTTAGCTGGTACTGAGTGTGTGCGTGTCTGTGATCTCTTTTGGCAATTCCCTCTTCAAGCTAGATGATACCTCACTTAGTTCCTATTCTTTAGAATGCATAGGCCTACTACCCACCTTTTCGATTTTTTTGTCTCCTGGGCAGTTTTGCCATTTATTTTATATTTGATATTCTTTTCAAATGTTCATTTTGCTTCAAGAATAGTGTGATTTATTGTTGCAAGTTTTGCCAGAGAAAATGTTCTCTTCTTTTTTAACGTAAGCCGCTGTACTGGAATACAAAAACGGAGGCGAATTAGGAAAATTAATGCGTAATTGCTGTCCTTGGGGTGTGGGCGGGGAGGGGGAGGGGGGCATAGCTCCTTTCAAAGGAATGGAATAGAACACTGGCTGAGGCCAGATCATAAATCATAGGAGAGTGAAGCCTACGCATGCAGAGACAGACAGAAAAGATTGAAAAAGTTGAGGGGGAGGGGTGGGGGTGGATGCTGCATGTCTGACATGTATTGATTCTGGCAGAGACATGGACCCAGCCATTTGTAGCAGCCTCCTCCTCCTCCTCCTCCTCCATAAATCAGTGTTGCGGCTACTGCCCTGTTTAGTCAGGAGTCCTATCATCCATGTAGTGTTGCTTTCTGAATTTTGAGAGAGAGAGAGAGAGAGAGAGAGAGAGAGAGAGAGAGAGAGAGAGAGAGAGAGACAAGAAACTCGAACTCGAATGTTTCATTGAGTGTACTTGGACAAGCCGGTGGCTTCTTTACACTAGGCTCTCATAAAAAAACCCAATTAAACCCCCAAAATATTTTTTGAATAATAAAAGAAATAGAAATACATAAAAAACTAAACAATATCAAATTTTATAAAAAAAACAGAGAGGGGGGGGGGGGTGTTGATAGGTGTGTTTGCACGCGTTTGTGCCTGCATAGGTGCATGTGTGTGAAGCTTAAGGGAAGGGCAAAGAAGAAGGGGGTGGCTGGGTATTCCAACATGAAGAATTCTTGAACAGATCATCTGTCAGTGTCATTGTGACTCAGGGCATAAAATATGGACCGATCTTCTCCTTCTTCTTTTTCTATCTTTCTCTCTTTCTTTAATTATTCACCATAACACATTGATCGCGTTTACAGCTGGCTTGCAGCTGATGGAGAGAGGGGAGGGGGTGGGGCACAAACGGAGTGTTTCAATCATTCGGCAGCTCCGAAATTAAAACAAGTTAGTGGGGCCATGTTAAAACCAAACACCTGTCGTTGCAGCTTCCGCTGAAATGCACATCCGGATTTTAAGTGTAACGCAAAATTAAAAACAACCAACAAGACTCGTGTGTGTGTGTGTGTGTGTGTGTGCGTGCGTGCGTGCGTGCGTGCGTGTGTGTGCGCACGCTTGCTTGCTTGTGTGTTTATGCTCTCATCCGAAGGACTTTGGGGGACTGGAGTCAGCACTGATGTTAACTGCTAGGGGAAAGATCCCCAAGAACGGGTGTCTTGTCGATGGTGTCTCGATCCCGGACCATCAAAACATGAGCGCTACGCTTTAACCACTCGGCTATCCCGTTCCCAGTACACCGCTTAAAAGATCCCTCTCCTTCAGCAGAAACCCAATACAGAACTTCTGTTAAAGTCCACACTAAAGAGTTACTTTCTTCATCATTTGAAACTGAAAAGTCTTTCTATCTAGTCAAAATACACAGCCGGCAATGGGGGCTCGATAAAGGAGAAAGAGGGGCTTATTGTCAGTGAAAGCATAGATCTACATGCACGGCTACTTTTTCCGTTAGCCTACAAGTGAGAAGCTGCCGGGTTCAAATATCCAGCACAAAAAGCCTTCTGTTTTGGAGAGAGACTAAACAGGGGTAGAGTTTAGCTAGTCACGCTCCTTATCTGTGGTCATGGTAATCTTCTCAACTCAGAGAGGTTTCTTTCCTCCTTCCCCGGTAAATTCTCTCTCTCTCTCTCTCTCTCTCTCTCTCTCTCTCTCTCTCTCTCTCTCTCTCTCTTCTCTCTCTCTCTCTCTCTCTCTCTCTCGGATAGTATACATGTTGTTTTCTTTTCCTTTTTACCAAAACTAAAGTAGGGTATCTACGCCATCCATCCTTTTTGCCATAGTACGGCGCCACACCTCATTTAAACCGTGCAACCCACAAACTGACACCATGATGTGATGAATATCATGGTCAGTGAAAAAGGAGGAATGAAGGAATGGATAATCTATTCTTCGAGGTTTACAGATAAGCATTTACATACTTTTTTCATCCAAACCTTTTTTTGTTATTTGAGGGGAAAAGAAATAATGACTTTTCTTGTCATCCATCCCTCAGTCAAAATAAGTCAATCATTCAGTTCATCAATCGACCAATCAAACTCATGAAAACTGGAATCTCACGAATTTCTCTGTTTGTGAAGTAATAAAAATGTTTAATGTAAAAAGGTTTGAATTTGAGTATTGTGAAAAAATGGTCATAATATGAATAAACAATCTGAATTTTTTTAAATGTCATACATTCAGGACAGATATCAGAGATGGGGGGGGAAGACATAAAAACTGAGAGGGAGAGAGAGAGAGAGAGAGAGAGAGAGAGAGAGAGAGAGAGAGAGAGAGAGATGTTCCGTGACTAGATTACTACATCTGGCAGATGATGAATGTGGATGACTACCTTCCTATTTGCCGGCAGACTGCCAGGAAAAAGAAAAAGGTAAAATCATTAATTTTGGTTCGCTGGGGCGGGAGGTGTGTGTGTGTGTGTGTGTGTGTGTGCGGGGGGTGGGGGTGGGGTATCACACCGTAGGGGCTGGGCTGTGACAATTACTTTCCGTTTCCTTGTCCTTTTCTTGGTGGCATGTGAGGAATATTTGTGTCGTCTTCTTGTAGCGTTCATTTTTCTGCCTTGTCGCTTGTTTGTGCTCAGTCTTGATTTTGGGGTCACGGTCATGGCGTAGATTGTGTGTGTGTGTGTGTGTGTGTGTGTGTGTGTGTGTGTGTGTGTGTGTGTGTGTGTGTGTGTGTGCGTGCGCGCACGTATGTATGTATGTTTGTATCTATGTATGTATGTTTGTATGTATGTTTGTATGTATGTATGTGTTTGTATGTATGTATGTATGTGTTTGTATGTATGTATGTATGTGTTTGTATGTATATTTGTATGTATATATGTTCTTTGTGTTGACATGTGAGTGTAGAAAAACAATGTCCGATACTTTCACCCATACAAGATCAGAACAGTGCTGATGGTGTATCATTGGTCATGTGTCTCTCCAGCAACATCTCATGATATAGCTTTGGTCATTGTGTCTCTCCAGCAACATCTGATGATGTAGCATTGGTCATGTGTCTCTACAACATCTGATGATGTAGCATTGGTCATGTGTCTCTACAACATCTAATGATGTAGCATTGGTCATGTGTCTCTACAACATCTAATGATGTAGCATTGGTCATGTGTCTCTACAACATCTAATGATGTAGCATTGGTCATGTGTCTCTACAACATCTAATGATGTAGCATTGGTCATGTGTCTCTATAACATCTAATGATGTAGCTTTGGTCATGTGTCTCTACAACATCTAATGATGTAGCATTGGTCATGTGTCTCTACAACATCTAATGATGTAGCATTGGTCATGTGTCTCTACAACATCTAATGATGTAGCATTGGTCATGTGTCTCTACAACATCTAATGATGTAGCATTGGTCATGTGTCTCTACAACATCTGATGAGGTAGCTTTGGTCATGTGTCTCTACAACATCTAATGATGTAGCATTGGTCATGTGTCTCTACAACATCTGATGATGTAGCTTTGGTCATGTATCTCTACAACATCTGATGAGGTAGCTTTGGTCATTGTGTCGCTGCAGCAACATCTAATGATGTAGCATTGGTCATGTGTCTCTACAACATCTAATGATGTAGCTTTGGTTATGGTCTCTGCAACAACATCTGATGAGGTAGCTTCAGTCTCAATGGATGTCATCGACTCTCAAGTCGAAATAGATTTAACTTGGCGGTTTCAGTTATAACTACGCAGATCTGTCATGGCATGACGGTCAGAAACCAACATGCGATAGGAAAGAAAAGAAGAAGGGACAGGAGCAGAGCAAAATACGTTTACAGGGTAACTTAACCTGACATGCTCATAATAAAAAATAAATAAATAAATAACCCCATACACTTCTTTTGAATTATCGTTGCATGATTTACGAATGAAAAGAAGACAGACGTGTGTTTTGTTCCAAACTTACAAATAGTATGATCAGTGCAAGCATCATCTCGTCAGGTCCTTCAGCGTTGAATTTAAATCTGGCAAAACGGTCGATTACATCATTATTCGTAAAATCTCACTATTGGTCAACCTCGGAGCTTCAGGCAAATCCAGAAACGGGGGGGGGGGGGGGGGGGGGGGGGGGGGGGGGGGGGGGGGAACAACACCTTTCGCCGCAGCCACTTTTGCATAGCTGTAGACGTTGCTTTCCATGCCATTGAGAGGTGTAGGTAAGTAGTGTAGTTGTGTGTTGTCAAGCGAAGTCAGTCGGCGTGGAATTCTTCTCCTATCGCACGTACAGCAATGATGGGAGCTGTCGGTCTGGCAATGTGGAAATGGCTGTTGATAACAGAGAAATGCCGGTACAGCATGCATGTTTACTGCTACTGTCAGTGAGCTGGTAGGCTTTTATTTGCTTTTTTCTAAGTGGATGGGGGAAAAGAATCGCTAGCCTATCGAGCAATGGGAGTCGAGTTGAAAATGGGCTGTGGCTTCCATTTTGAACAGATGGAAAGATGACCTGAAACAGAGAGACAAACACAGTCAAAGATCTCTTCTTGGAATTCCTGTCAGCATTCCATGGCTAACGAAAACAAAGATGTACACTAAACAGGCATTCTCCGACAAAATACGAGAAAACGACCTAACAGGCGAGGAAAAGGGCAAATCTGCTCTGTGACTGTATTCTTCCAGACCCCAGAATCCATAATTTCTTGATGTCCAATACCTTCCAGTGTATACATACATATATGTTTGGGTTTGGCAAAATGGCAGGCAACCCTGGCGTGGCCTTAGCACTGGGCTGAAGGTGAAGCATGATACAAGATGCCAGTTTGCTTTTTTCGTGAAATGAACACTCTTGATGCCAGCTTTTTAATCGACAGAAAGATGTAGGCGGCGAGTTATCACATCTTCTCCTGGCCTGCACTTTGATCATCAAAAATAACTTCTTTAGAAATAAATGATATCAAACTTTCCCTGATAAACAGCAGTCTTCGCCTACCCTAGTGAGGAACTTTAGAAGACGAGACAGAAAATAAGGGGCGAAAAGAGAGAAAGAAAGAAAGAACATGGGAAGAAAGAAAAGAACAAAGAAAAGGAGGAGAGTAGAATTCAACTGCAGTCAGCAGTCTGTTGGCTGTTGCAGGTCTGCAGGAGTGCTTTCCACCGTTTCGGAAGAATAGTTCCTATGGCACGGAAAGAAAATATAGAGAAAAAAGAGAATGAAACTTACAGCAGTAGCAGCAGCATCAGCAACAATAAAGAATCTCTCTCTCTCTCTCTCTCTCTCTCTCTCTCTCTCTCTCTCTCTCTCTCTCTCTCTCTCTCTCTCTCCTCTCTCTCTCTCTCTCTCTCTGCTACGATTCCTTGATCACCTCACTATCTCTGCCCATACTCAGCATTTTATTTTGCTTTTTGTGAGGGGGAAGGGGGGAGGAAGGCAGCAGGGTGGTGTTGCTGCATGCAGCAGCAGACAGCTGCGGTAAGCGACATGGAACAGGCGTGGTGCAGCAATAAAGGATGGGGAGCAGCCCTCCTCTTTATCGATGATACGCTGGGTGGCCCTGTGCTCTGCACTGCTCTTAGACTATCTGCTGTGCTGTGCTCTGGTCTGGCGGTCACACCTGCTCTTCTTTAGCGTTCTTCTCGTCTTGCTTCCGTCAGTTGAAAGGGAGAGAAATGTCGCGCACGTGGGCGTGCGCGTGCGCACACACACACACACACACACACACACACACACACATATATATATATATATATATATATATATATATATATATATATATATATATATATATATATATATATATATATATATATATATATTATATGGATGCACGCTTGCACACACACACATAAACACACATATGCATGCACACTCACACACACATGCATGCGCACTCACGCACATATACATACACACACATATGCATGCGCGCGCGCGCGCGCGCACACACACACACACACACACACACACACACACACACACACACACGGCCAGAAAAAGGATAGTTTGTTCAACTATTTCTTGTAAATTTTTGAGCTGGACAGTTAAGAGAGCAAGAGAGACAGACAATAAGGCAGACAGATTGGCAGGCAGGTAAGCAGATAGAAACAGGCAGGCAGGCAGATGAAACAGACAGGCAGACAGAAACAGACAGTCAGGTAGGCAGGCAGACAGACCACAGAGGAAGGTCTTTCTCAGCCAGATAGACAGGTGTAGCCGGACAAGGTCCTAAGCTGAACAGCAACATGCTGATTTTCAGGGCCTGGGATTGGAACTGTTCACTAACACTTATTTCATTTGTTTTATTGTACTTTATTCTTTTATATCGAGGATAATGGGATAAGCACTCGTGTTTTTTTTCTACATCCTGTCCCGTGTGTATGCAGTTTTGTAAATGTCATGTGTTCTCACCGGCACACGATGCCCTGCTCTTACGAAAAGCGGAAGAGGATGTAACGTGTACGCAAGATGTTCTGCGTGCGTTCACACACGGGGCCTCGGTTTATAGTCTCATCCGAAGGACTTTGGGGGAGAGTGGAGTCAGCGCTGATGTTAACTACAGGAGAAAAATCTCCTCGAACGGGAATCGAACACCAGGCAACACTTAGCACTGCACACAGCTCATTGCTGCACCTGTCAGCATTGTCATTTTATGCAATATCAAATCAGCTCCACTCTCTCCTAAAATCTCCGATCTGTCATTCCATGCAACATCAAATCAGCTCCACTCTCTCCAACACTCTCCGATCTGCCGATCCTGTTTTCGTTTTTGATCGTGGGTTTAGGACAACAGAAAAAGGACCTGTCGTGTCAACCTTGCCATTTGATAGGCCTCTGTGTGTGTGTGTGTGTGTGTGTGTGTGTGTGTGTGTGTGTGTGTGTGTGTGTGTGTGTGTGTGAGATCAGTGTGTGTGAGATCAGTGTGTGTGTCTGTGTGATCAATGATCGCTGTGTTGACACAACTGGCTGGTGCAGTCTTGCAGACAGAGTGGTCACGCGCTACCGGCACCGTGCACATGCACACACACACACACACACACACACACACACACACACACACACACACACACACACACACACACCTCCCCCCTCCCTCTGACTCATGCTAGGCTGGATCGGCCCATACTGCGCTCTGGCAACATTGAGGCTGTAATAATATAGACTGTCATCGTGCCCACCACCAGAGAGAGGAGAAGGGAGGAGGGAAATCAATAAGGGTCGTTACACAGCAGTCTTCACCCAGCCATCCCCTTACCCCCTGCACTGTCCCACCCATCCCGGCTCCACCCTACTACTGTCCCAGACAGGGTAATAGAAACTGAGGCCGCGTGGGGTCCACCACTTGTGAAGGTGGACTTTCCCCACATCCCAGGTCTGAGGACTAGGCCCCAGGACGTCCTGTTGGGATCGGGCTGCTTCCCTCCCTACCCCCTCACTTTCACACCCTCTCCTCTGTCTCCTCCCCCACCCCCACACCACCACACACACTCCCCTGCTTCCTTCCTATACCGTGGGCTCCTAGCCAGTCCTCATTGCCTGTTGGTTTGCTACAAGTGGAGCGTTACATTACTGATGTGATGTGATAGGAATCTTCACTGGCAGGATTCTCAAGGTTTCTTTTTTCATCGATGTCAACTCGCTCTAGCTTTTAAAGGGAGGTTTTGTTTGGATTTCGCTGAGGTAACTGATGTTTATTACGTGAAATGTTAGGCCTACGTGTCATCTTGTGATGTAGCATAATTTATGGTGTGTTGTCGTATTCGATTAATTTGTAAAATTATTGCTGTTACGTCATAGAGGGGAGGGAGTTGTGTGTCAAAGAATGGTTTGTGGGGGGAAAATGTCATGGGGATTGTGACAGATGTGCTCAAGGTCATGCTGACAGTAGTGAGGCTTCAGGGTCAGTCCTGTGTAGTAGAATGTATGCTTTACACACACGCACACACATGCACACGCGCGCGCGCACACACACGCGCGCGTGTGTGTGTCTTCACATAAAGCTGATTGTGTTGAACGTTTTTGCCGACTAGGTCTGTTCACACCCCTCACCTCCTGTTCCTCTGCTTGTCTCATTGTTTACCTGCTTTTTCATCTGTGTGTGTATGTGTGTCTGTCTCTCTGTCTCTGTCCGTCTGTCTGTCTGTCTGTCTGTCTGTCTCTCTCTCTCTCTCTCTCTCTCTCTCTCTCTCTCCTCTCCTCTCTCTCTCTCTCTCTCTCTGTACAAAACTAGCGGGGATCATCATCATCATCATCATCATCTTCATCGTCATGGACAGAAAACGAGGCAGACATGCAGGCAAACAGACAGACCGACTTCACATCAATGATCAGTCACTAACACCACCTCCCCCCCCCCCCCCATACATCTTCCATCCACACCCTCCTATTCCCCTCCCCCCTGTATTGTTCGCTGTGTCCTGTCTGTGGCCCTAGCTGTCCCCGCTGTGTGTGTGCTCAGGGGGCGCTGTCAACAAGCTTCCTTCCCCTGTCAAGGCTGTAGCGGCCCTACACTGCACCCCAGAGAATTTGGTTTGGGAAGAAAGGAAAATATCAACAAATAGAAAAAGAAATCTCTGTGCGACAAACCAAACATGTCAAAAAGTCAGACTGCTAGCTACAGTTTTGACCTTGGAAAGAGTCATTCATTTCCATCAGAACAATGTTGTCTTTATGTGTCTTTCCAACAGAACAATGTTGTTCTCTTTGTGTCTTTCTATCAGAACAATGTTATCTCATAACAATGTTATCTTTATGTCTCTTTCCATCAGAACAATGTTGTATTTATTTGTCTTTCAATCAGAACAATGTTATCTCATAACAATTTTATCTCTATGTCTCTTTCCATCAGAACAATGTTGTCTCTTTGTCTCTTTCCATCATAACAATGTTGTCTCATAACAATGTTATCTCTATGTGTCTTTCCATCGTAACAATGTTATCTCTGTGTCTTTCCATCGTAACAATGTTATCTCTATGTGTCTTTCGATCATAGTAATGTTATCTCTGTATGTGTCTTTC
>CM060327.1:1599255-1624255 GCA_030674155.1 Stramonita haemastoma | reverse complement strand
CAGGAGGCTTAGTAGATGGTGTCCTACGTATGTTAGCTCAGAACAGACACCACTGAACACCACCAAAATGACCAACAGAAGTGCAGGGCCCCTCAGGCTGGTGGTTCCACGGTGGCCAGACATTGAAAGGATCCCTGTAGACTTCCAACCCTAGAGATGAGACATAATGAATCTGGGTATAGCTGTGGTGGAGAGATTGAATTGAGCGGGGTGGGAACAGCAGGACGGGAATGTCACAAATGAGGCAGCAACCCCAAAGAAAAACCTAGATAAGCCCATAGCCATGTGTTTCACACCAACAAAGGCCTAGATAAACGCATAGCAGACAAAGACCTAGATAAACCACAAAAATGGCCATGTGTTTCCCAGCAATTAAAGGGGATGTTTACCGTCAGCCAAGTGAATACTGCAGGAGTGAACAGACTCCCTTGCAAGTGGCGGGCGTCAGGCCCCGCGTTAAGAAGCTTGCTTCCAGAGGCTTGGAAGGCTGCAAGAACAGATTTCTTCTTTTTCTTCTTGTTTGGGTTGTGCAAGCTTCGCTGAAATCTCTCCCTATATCCTCTCATCTTTGTATCGCTTTCCCTTTTTCCTCAAATCACACACGCACGCACGCACATATTCACACGCGTGCGCTCTCTCTCTCTCTCTCTCTCTCTCTCTCTCTCTCTCTCAGGAATCCAGGAGAAACTGGATGCCGCTTCAGGCCCCTCCCTCCCCTCCCCCTTCCCTTCATTCCGATTTCCACTGAAAGCAGATGTGTAGGAATTTCAAGGGTGTGTATTTTTTGTGTGTCAGTCCGTGCGCACGCGCGCATGTGTATGTGTGTGTGTCTGTCTGTCTGTTAGAGCCAGAGAGAGAGAGAGGGAGAGAGAGAGAGAGAGAGAGAGAGAGAGAGAGAGAGAGAGAGGTGGTGGAAATTAATACTAAATGGGAGAAAAGTTAACAGCGACAGTTAGTTGAAATAAGCCAGTTAAATTAAAGAACTAGTCCACCATACCATTCCTCACCCTTTTATGGTCAGATCCCCCACTTCTTAAAATAATGATGATGACTTTGCAACAAGGTATGGGAGTGAAAAGACAGATCATGTTCAGATGAACTGTACAGTGCATGCTGAGAATAAGATCTGAGATAAGGAGGAGAATGTTTCTTTTTATGGAAGAAGATTTTCTTCTGTTGAAAAATGAATCATTTACTTTCTTCTGTTAACTCTCATGATTCAGTGCGTTACCCCCCCCCCCCCCCCCCCGGATTTTATTCCGTTGTACAAGGAATTATTTCTCGTAGTCTGTTAACTGTCTTGATTCAGTGTATTATTTCCCTTCCCCCCCAAGGGTCATGTAACAGTTTTGTTTATCAGATTTACTGATTGTGGCTCCATTGTTTGTTTGGTTTTGTTTCCTTTTCTGTTGTTGCTGTTGCTTTGTTTAGGGCGTAAGCCTCTTGGCTCGTCTAGAACTGCCATATGGCTGACATAATAGTTGTTATGGCTTGCAGAGCAGTTCATTAGGGAATAATAGAAATATGACACGACTACTAAGCAAACAACAAGAAGAGGATGCCTGAACAGCAGGTGAAGCGCTGTGCTGGTTACAGGACTGCTAAGGTTACTGTGGTGAGAAAAAGAACTGACACAATGATACAGTGGGTTTTTTTCACCCCTGAAGAAGGCATCACAGGAAAGTTCAGCTGCATGCTGTGCCCGGCAAACTCTGCTGTAACTGGCAGCACTGATAACCATCTCTCCTTTTCTCCAAAGTTTCTCATGTTGCCCATAACAGAACTGCTAGCTGTGTGTGTGTCGTAAGCCGGTTTCTGTGTCGGTTCCTGGCCTCACCGCATGCAGCTACGCTAAACCCCAGATACACTAAACCACATAGTAGCAGATGTTTGACAAACTGTATCATGCCCACGGCGGTAGTCTTGTCTTTGGTGCATGCTGGGTGTTTTTTGTGTTTCTCGTCTGCAACCCTCATGCGTGGCAGGTCTGATGGTAAAAACCTCCCGCCTTTAACCCACCAGACACTGCTGAATTTAGACCTTTGCCTGTCAGAGTTTGGGATAAATTAGTTGTTTAAATCTATCCAAACTATGATTTTGAACTACGAGAAACTCGACAAGACAATAGAGAAAATTGTTTTACTAGACCTTGTACGTTTCTTCTTCTTCTTCTTCTTTGGTGTAGGCGCCTGTAGTTATCTTAAATTTCAGCTGACAGTATGAGTAAAGACACTAAAGTAGAAGTATGATGGTCTGCACTGATGAGCAGACTTACCCATTGTACTTGAATAATTCATCTCTCTCTCTCTCTCTCTCTCTCTCTCTCTCTCTCTCTCTCTTCTCTCTCTCTCTCTCTCTCTCTCTCTCTCTCTCTCTCTCTCTCTCTCTCTCTCTCTCTCTCTCTCTCTCTCTCTCTTTGGGACTGGATGTAAAAAAGCACATGGGTGATTATTCATTTATCCACGAAATAGAAGAATTTGCCTTGCCTTGCCTTGCCTTGCCTTGCCTTGCCTTGCCGTGTGTGTGTGTGTGTGTGTGTGTGTGTGTGTGTGTGTGTGTGTGTGTGTGTGTGTGTGTGTGTGTGTGTGTGTGTGTGAACATTGTGCAGTGAAGTAAATGAAGATGGATGGCAGCCCTGTGTGTTTGGAGTCAGAGTGTGTGGATGACTTGTTGGCAGGAAGGGGAGAGAAAAATGAGAGTGGCAAAGAGGAAGGGAGGCAAGCAGGGAATAAAAGAGAGGGAGGGAGAAAGGGAGGGGGATAGAGGGGGTGGGGTGCAGGATGTGAAAACTGCACAGTGAAAACAGGGCTACATCTATCGGCGTGGTCTGTCATTAAGTTGGTACTGAAGGCTTCTCCCCCCACTTCCCACAGGGATAACCTTTCCTTTCTTATTACACCTCCTTCCAGCTTTTCCATCTGTGCCCCCTGTCTACCGGCAGGTTTTTTGTGCGGCTTTTTCTTTTCTTTTATTGCTAGTTCTTTGTTTTGCTTTGGGATTTTTGTTCTCAGTGTTTGTACATGCTCTTTGTGTGTGTGTTTGTGTGTGTTTGTGTGTGTGTGTGTGTGTGTGTGTGTGTGTGTGTGTGTGTGTGTGTGTGTGTGTGTGTGTGTGTGTGTGTGTGTGTGGTGTGTGCTTTAGAGCCGGAGAGAGACAGATTACCCAATAAACAAAACATTAATCTCTTCAGGATGAGGGCTGGGTGTTGAGGTTTTTTTTTTGTCTGGTTGGAAGTCAGGGAAAATTCTTTTTCGTTTGTCCTTCACTGTTCACCATAGACTAAATAACTTTCAACTAAATCAAGCATGTGAAACATTTCTAGTGAGCCTTTTTAATCACAATATCAGACACATCATTTGTCTAACACGTGTGCATGATATTGTTAAAAAAAATAATAATAATGATCCTTTTGACAGAGGGTAAACTTTATTGACCTTCCTCAGTGTAAAGGTCAAACTCATGTTGAACAGGTCTGTCTTCCTGATACTCTTTCTTGTGCTTTGGTATTCTGTTCTGGAACAGTTTGCTCATTTTGGGAAAAATCAGTCTCTTGCACACTAGATGTTAAAAAGTGTTCTAATCTAAGATGATGAACTGGTGGACTTTTTGCATTTCCAAAGAGCCTTGTCAGACCATTCTGTGTTTACTGAATTCAAAGGATCCCACCAGATCTTTCATTGTCCACACTTCAGAGATCAGAATATCATTGTGCTTATGACCAAAGGCCATATACATAACACATTTTCCAGCAGTATTTCCCACAGTCGATTGATTGACATGAAAGCTTGTTTGACCAAAGGTCAGCGTCAGCAAGACAAGTCTTTTGGCTGCATCTCTTGACCAAAGGTAAAGATGCCCCATAACCTAGGTGGCAGTTTTTAGGCGAGGTGCCAAGAGTCCTCTGTGTATCTTGGGACCGGCAGCATCTTGAGGGTGGCTCCTGTCTCCTCTCTCTCCCTGTCCCTAAAGAGAGTAGGCTAAGTACCCATTGACAGCTGGGCGAACTGGAGGACGGTACTAAAACCAAGATGCTTGAACAGTCACCCACCTGCAGGGTAACCACGCTGAACACTGCTTAGCTAACCTTAGGTCAGAGAAACCAGGTGCTCTGACTGCTGATCTATACTGTCCACTGTATTGTCTTTGTTACAAACAATAAGCATGAGCACAACACTCTTTATCTAGGTAATCCAGAGAGACACAATGACTGATGAGAGGTGCCATGTGCTGGTTGCAGGACCTGTCATACAAGGACAAGCACTGGCACGAGTTCTGCTTCAAGTGCACCCAGTGCGACAAGTCGCTGGTGGACCAGCCCTTCGCCCCCAAGAACGAGAAGATCTTCTGCTCGGAGTGCTATGACAACTCCTTTGCCGCACGCTGCGACGGCTGTGGAAACCCCTTCAAGGGAGGTCAGTGTCTGCGCTTCTTTCCATGCAGGGACTGCTAAGTTTAGCTGAGAGAGTGTACAAGCTGAGAAAGTGTTCTAGTGTTTGGTGTATTGTTAAGAAAATGCGCTGCTGGTTCTTCTGACTATCAAAAGTTTAGCTAGAAAGTGTTCAAGTGTTTTGGTGTATTGATGAGGAATGGAATTGTTGAACAGTCCAACTGAAAACTTGAGGGGATTGAGTCATGCTGTCTTCACAGGACTGGGGAGAGGAAGACAACACTTTTCAGCAGTACCAACATGCATCCAGTCTGTTCATCCTCCTTACTCTGCCTCTAGTGGATCAAAGCTGGAGAAACTTGATGATGAAAAAAATCTGTACTTCTGTATGCTTGTCCTGACAGTTTTAGGTTTGCTGCAAAAAGAAAAGAAAAAAAGTTGAATACAAGATGTGTATGTGTGTGCAGAAATAAAGTGTTAAGATCACTATGCATCAGTGTAGTTCAGTATGTTTGTGTGTATGTAGGAATCAAGTTCTGATTATAAAATAAAACGTGTGTACATACTTAGTTTGGAGTACAGTATGTATGTGTTCATATTATTTGAGAATACAATTTTAGCACAACGTGGATGTAAGAGTAAAGAATTTTTTGTTCAAGATGTATGCGTGTTAAGGGACTAACATTTGAATAACCAACCCAACCTTTTAAGCCTGCAGAAATGAAGAAGTTTGAGTACAAAAGTAACTAACTGTGTGTGTGTGCAGGGATGAAGAAGTTTGAGTACAAAAGTAAAGTAACTATGTGTGTGCAGGGATGAAGAAGTTTGAGTACAAAAGTAAGATAACTGTGTGTGTGTGCAGGCATGAAGAAGTTTGAGTACAAAAGAAAGTAAAGTAACTCTGTGCGTGTGTGTGTGTGTGTGTGTGTGTGTGTGTGTGTGTGTGTGTGTGTGTGTGTGTGTGTGTGTGTGTGTGTGTGTGGTGTGCAGGGATGAAGAAGTTTGAGTACAAGGGGAAGCAGTGGCATGATGAGTGCTTCATCTGTGGGGAGTGCAACACCGCCATCGGCAACAAGAGCTTCATCCCCCGCGACGACCGCGTCATCTGCGTGCCCTGCTATGAGAACAACTACGCCCAGCGCTGCAACAAGTGCTCAGGGGTCAGTAGAATGTAGTCTCCCTCCCTTCCTTCCTCTGTTTCTCACTCTAGCCTGTGTTTCTGCAGCCTCTGGTCAACATTAGCTCGACGCAGAAGGGGCAGGGGGGTGGGGATTAGATAACAAAAAAATACCTTCTTCCTGATGTCCCTATTTTCCTAACTCTTTCTTTTGTAAAAAATCTGGCTATTGAAGCCCATACAGTGAGTGTCATGGAGGTACTCTCATACTATTTTAAGAGAGGAGCATTACACAGAGTTGGTCTGTCACTGTACAAAGCTTCCTGTCTGCCTGACATGTCCCCAGGCCTAACTCAGGAAAGGGGTGTGCTGTTTCTGGCTGTGGCTGGTTTAATACATGGGGGTGGGGGAAGAGGGGGGAGGTGTATTGTAAACAAGTGTGATGGATCAAGTGAAGCTTGTGAATCAATAAATGCAGTCATTTGATGGATGTTCTTAACCTTGGGTTTGATTTTTCTTTTCTTTTAAAATCCTTTTTTTTTTAGACAGGTTGTTTGATTTGCTGCCATTCATTTTTTAAGTGATTTGGCTGGTTGTGATCAAAATCATGTCCTTTGATTTCCTGCATATAATTTTTTTGTTGTTGAATGCGAGGTGCTGTATATCAAACAGTGTAAATGGTGTGTAGGAAATGACCTTCTATGGAAACAAATCAACACTATTCAACTGTAATAGCAGAAAGGTGTTGTACATTTTCGTTTTTGCTATTGTCATTAATATTAGTTGTTTTGTGTTGTTGTTATTGCCATTAATTATTATCAGAAGTGGTAGTAAGAGTATTGTTATCCATCATGGCTAAGCTGTTGTGTAAATGGACATGTACATAGCATGATGTGAGCCTCGTAAGGGGAGTTGTTGATGCCAACAGCATTCCTTCAAGTTTTTTTTCTCTAGAACTGCAGCCCCCCCCCCCCCCCAACACAAACATCTTTTATACAGGAAACTTAAGTGTATGGTCTTGTCCAAGAGAGAATGTAGTATTTGTATTTTGAGTCAACACCACCTCTAACTGTAAGGCCAGTCCCCTGAACCACACAGCTCAGCAGTCTCAGTACATCAAGCCTGTACTGTACATCTGTGGGTACAACCACAACACTGACACCTTTACCACCCAGCTCTTCAGGCCCCATGGAGTACACTCCTCCACAGAAAAGACCTCATGCATTAAGGGAGGTGTCTAACCCCCCTGTTTCTCTGTGTGTATGTCAGGTGATCAACAAGGGAGTTGTCTTATCGCCCCCCCCCCCCCCCCCCCCCCCCCCCCCCCCCCCCCCCCCCCGTTTCTCTGTGTGTCAGGTGATCAACAAGGGGGGCATCAGCTACAAGAACGCCCCGTGGCACCGCGAGTGCTTCACCTGCAGCAGCTGTGACAAGATGCTGGCCGGGGAGAAGTTCACCTCCAAGGACGAACAGCCCTACTGCGGGGATTGCTTCGGGGACCTCTTCGCCAAGAAGTGCTGCCGCTGCGCCAAACCCATCACAGGTCAGTGCTGCCGCTGTTATGTCTGTGTCACATACACAGTGTGTATCACAGGTCAGAGCAGCTGTCATGTCTGTCACATACACTGTGTGTCAGTTTGTAGTTTTTGATGCATCAGTTAAATGTGATAACTGTTTTTTTGGTTGTACATGTTACAGGACTGTTAACATATGCTTCATAACCAGTCCTGCATGCCACTGAAAAGATCACAGACAAACTGAATCTTCAGTTTTTACTCTTAATCTGGATTTGAAACAGGCTTTTAATTTTTTTTAACTGTTTGTGTTGGAAATTATCTTTAGACCAAACAAAGGGGCTTGTGCTATTGCCAGATAAAGAAGGTCCCCCCTCCCTCCAAAAACCACTGGAAAGAAATTTTGTGCTAACATGTGCATGTCCTCACAGTTTTCCTTCCAGAGTGAACAAGACATGAACTTACATCATCTTTCTACAGAAGAGGGACTATAGATTACAGATCTCTTTAAATCTTGTCTGCAATAACTTACATAATTATACTACACTGAGTTAACTCTGGTGCTAAACCTTCCATTGGACTTCTGATTCATTTTGTCGTGGAAGGCACAGAATCATTCTTAAAATATCCAACACAACATTGTTCTGTGTGTTTGCATGTGAATACACACAAAAAAATTAGATGAAAATACCAGATACCCATGCTTTTAAAATATGTTCATATTCCTTTAACCTACAAGTTTCAGTTTGTTATGAAATGGTAATAGGACAACATCAAGTTTTCCTGCTCAGTTAATCTTGCATGTGGTGTTCAGTCTGTAAGCTTGGTACATAATGAAATATACGTATAGCAAATGGGGAAAAAAAAATTTAAACGATGATAAATAAATAAATAAATAATACCCCCAAAAAGTGAAGTACTTGCAGTGACTGTGTGGTAATTGTGTTACCAGGCATGGGGGGAACCAAGTTCATCTCTTTCGAGGAGCGTCACTGGCACAGCCAGTGCTTCATCTGCTACAAGTGCGAGACCTCCATGGTGGGGCGCGGCTTCCTCATGAATGGCGACGAGATCATGTGCCCGGACTGTGGCCGCACCTAACTCCCTGCTGGACTTCGTGT
Source organism: Stramonita haemastoma (assembly GCA_030674155.1). Classification (NCBI taxonomy): domain Eukaryota; kingdom Metazoa; phylum Mollusca; class Gastropoda; order Neogastropoda; family Muricidae; genus Stramonita; species Stramonita haemastoma. The sequence goes on along the minus strand of CM060327.1, from coordinate 1,616,116 downwards.
CTGGGAGAGATGGCCTCTCTCCCTCTCTTCTTCTCAAGTTTATGGTTGAGCTTTGACTAGTGGCTTTTATTTTGTTGAATTTGTTAGCCAGCTTGTGTGTAATGTTTGCTAGATGATGGTTTAATAGAACTTTGAATTTTAATCATTGAATGTCAACTGATTATATATTCTTGGCAAAGGTGGTTCTGACTTACTCTCTAGGCTGTTCGAAGGAAAACACTGCACTGGCAAACTGCAGGAAGGATTCCTATGCATTTGTTGTTGTTTTTCCTGGGTCACTTTCAGAATAGGAAGGTTTTCGAATTAAGCAGAAATGCTTTCAGCCATTTCTTTTCGCTAGAAAATGTTGCCATTTCTGAGGAGTTACTGTGACTGGCTATATGCGTATACTAAGAGAGATAGAGATAGAGGATAGTGTCATCCCATGTGTCGTTCTGTACAGAATCTCTACTTCTTCAGTACTGTCCATCAACTGTTTGATGTGATGACCCATACTGTGTTTAGTTAACTGTTCAGCCATGTCACAGGTGCCACATTTGAACCTTTTGTCTGAAGTCCCATAATGTCTGTTAAATTTTATACTTTCTCTTCAGGACACTTTTTTTTTCTTTAGGGTTGAGATGGACAAGTAGAAGAAGAAAGCACTAGAAGGAATGCAGGATAACTGACCAATCATGCATCAGCAGGAAAACCAAACTGACCAATCAGTGCAGACCACTGTTTCCATGCGTGAGATGTGAGTGGTGTGTTTGAGGAGAGAGGGGGGTGCTGATGGTGGGGGCTATGTCTTTATGGTATTGATTTGATTTGATTCATCCACTTGTTCTGTTGATGCTGTTTCATAATTAATTAATGAATAAAGGAGGGTTTCATACCATTGATTGAGAAAATGACTGTTTACTACCCGCTGTACATCGACTGCATCTCCTCTATGCTTCCAATGACTACATTCAAATGTTTGCATTTTACTGTGGCCTAGTGGACTCCCGCGCGTGCGTTTGTGTGTGAGTGTGTATGCGCAATATGTAGTCTATTGCCAGCCATTTGGATTTTCGTTTTGTGTTTTTAATATTTTGTAAAGAATGTCTGCATAGATACTGATGGTTTCTACAATGTCGTTTTGCAATGTGGTGCAAATGTTTACAAATCTGTATGGAAATAATGTTCACATATTTATATTCTTTGTTCGGGTGTTTTTCATTCTGATTAAAGCATGTCCATGACTTTTTTTTTTAATCCATGTTGGGGTTTTTTTTCTCCCTTTTATAGCTTTACCAAATATTCATGTTTTAAGAAGGGGCTAGGTAGCTTTATCTACATTTTGATATGGTGTTTCAACTTTACATTCATGAAAAACCAGCATAACATGCTGCGTTAAGCCAAAGAAGACATTCACCCCACTGCAGGCAAACTGGAAGACAACTTTTGATATTGAATAGTCAGTGTGTTGAAATAGGAAAAAGGGGAAACAAAAAATTAATCACGTTCCACCTGAGTTGGCAGCAATGTTCCAAGATGTATTACAGACAGCACTCCAGTGTCATGTGGATCTCTGATGCTTTGTGTCATCATTGCCCTGCCCCGCCCTGCCCTGCCCTGCCCTGCCCCGCCCTGCCCTGCCCTGCCCTGCCCTGCCCTGCCTGTCCCTGTCTTTGACATATATTGCTGATGAGGAGGTCCCATAGTTCTTTATTTAACAGGTTTGATTTTTCTTTCTTTTGTTGCAGGGTTTTGTATGCGTGTGTACTTTTTTGTTTGTTTGGGGTTTGTTGGGGGGGAGGGTAAGGGTATTTCATTGTGTTTTTTTATCATACTGTTCAAGGTCTGAGTGCTCACTGAGTGAATCATCCCAGTAGTCACCATGGCAGAAATTTCCGGCAGAAAAAGCCTGTTGAGAAAGTTCAGCAGGCCCTTGCTGGCATTGCGTGCTCTGTGTAGCTCTGACGTCCTGCTGCTTCCCCTAGTGCAGTCACTGAAAGAGGAGGAGGAGGGGGCAGTAGAACTGTCCTATTGGGGCATATCATCACTGCTGTTCACAGTTGATTCAAACAACTGTCCTATTGGGGCATATCATCACTGCTGTTCACATCCTGAATTGTATGATTCTAATATCAGGATTTTCTCTGGGGTTTTTGGTGGGAGTGTTTGTTGTTTTTTTTAATTTGTGAATTGCCAAATCCTTTCATAACATTTCTTTTTTCATTTCAAAGCATCAGATCCTTCCATATCACTCCTTAATTCACACATAATCAGATATGAAATGGCCATATCTTTTCATATCAGTCTTATTCAGATTTGGAATGGTGACATGCTTATTTTCATATCATTCTTGTTCAGGTGTGGTTCAAATCTGCATCTTAACTGTGGCACTGCACAGTTTGAAATATCATCAGCACTGTCTGCCCTGTCAGCTAACAGATTACTCCTTCATTTATCAAAACACTTAGGGAAAGGTTCACCCAGATCACATCAAATGATTCCAAAGCCATGCCAGTCTTGAATTTTCTATCATACTGGCTGATCTTCAGACCCATGTGCGAATATTGAAATATCATTTTTATCTACCTACAAACAGTACAACATCATATGTTTCCTAACTCAGTTGACACTCGTTTTCTTCTGTGCCAATGACTGGACACTCACATCACAACTGCCATGCTGTTTCTCTCTGCTACTTTGTGATGTGCAAAGTCTGGCAAGATGTTTGCTTTGGTGAGTGTTCAGGTCATTTTGTGTCCACACATTTTACAGCTGAAATGGATTTCTTTATTCACATAGTATAATCACTAAGCAGACTTATCACAGTGATCCATTATCATATTATTTTTACATGGACAGTCTCTATAGTTGTACACTATCATATTATTTTTACATGGACAGTCTCTGTAATTGTACACTATCATATTATTTTCACATGGACAGTCTCTATAATTGTACACTATCGTGCATGTTAGGGAGAGGGGCTGGTGGTTCTGTAATTAACACACTTCTGTCAACTCCTGTCTGTGATGAAACAGGGAGCACTCCTCACGTGTCAGCTCAACACTGCTTCAGCTCACATGTTCTCACAGCCACACCAAGATGAATCTGATGTCATTGCTAAAAAATATCTGCATTTTTTAGTTTTTGTTGGTTGCTAAATGTATCAGAATGAAACAAGACTTGCCTTCATTTGATGAATTTAACTGGTGAATTTTGTTGTTGACATATGCAAAGCAGAAGAAAGCCTATCTATCTTATTCGTTGGTTGGTTACTGAGCTTTTTCTCAACACTGGTGTGGAAGGAGAGGAGAGGACCAGCCCTGTCCTCCAATGACTGTAGTGATGTGAATGCGTACAGCGGAGAGAGGGGAGTGAGGAAGGGCTGGCTCTTGCCGGGTGCTTCAACACCACTGCTTCCTCTGCCTGCCTCTGGTGTCTGGGCAGGACCTGCAATACCCAGTATTTATGCACTGCTAGAACAACAGACTGGAGAGGGATGCTTTGTTTCTGCCTTACTGCAATCTCTCTCTGTGCACTATTCTTTGGCCTTCAGTATATATACAGCGTGTACAATTTAACAGTTCCTACATTTTGATTTTATGTTACTTTTTGTTACCTTTAGGTGGTACTTTGCTGTCAATATTTTGCTACATGTTTTTGGTGAAAATATCCTGTACCCAATGCCATTGTGTTGTTTTTGATTTGTGGACATACTGTTTGTGTTACTGCTGCAGTCAACTCTCAAGTGAAGAAAACGGTGTGGTGGGAAAGTGGATCATGTAGGGCTTGCTGTCCTGTCCTGTCCTGTCCTGTCCTGTCCTGTACATATCTCATTTCATACCATGTCCTCGGCTTACATTTCACGTCTGTATTTCCAGAAACGTTCATTGGTCATAATGGATTTCTGGCACCGACACCTTTGCACACGTCATTCCCTGCTCCTTCTCTTTGTAAATCCACTCTGAAGTATGGGTGGGAGGAAGCTTGGTCACTGTCTTTAGTCACAAAAATATTGAGAACCAGTGTACTGATACGTTGTAGGCATCGGGGAGGGGTGAACTGCCCCCGAGTGTGGACTTGATGAAGTCCGTTGTGTCAGGCCAGGCCTAGCATCTGTATAGCACGTAGAGAAATCGTCAGGGTTCTGACAGTGGATACCCTGTGCATATCCTCCTCTACTCTAGATCACTGAATCTCATTCAGCTTCCAACTTTTTTCAGCATTCTCTACAGTTTTAGTTTTCATGAAAAATATGAGTAGACTTATTTCCACAAAGAACAAACAAGTTGACGAAACAGTAAATTTAGTGAATGCTGACCTCCAAAGAGAGATCAAGATGTCTCTATAGAGGCAAAAAAAAGTCGGAAAAGAAATTCCTCCAGTGTTAAAAAGAGAATGTTTGATTAGAAAACCCCATCTTCCCCTGTAAAAACTTGCTTCCTCTCCATGTTCATCATCACTGTCATGAAATGTAGCGGCAGTTTCTATCAGCCCAGTGTCCGGTGTAGCTTTTTCCGTTGGAACAGTGAGGTCATGTGAAGGTATGGTGGGTGGACAGGTGAGATGTGGAGTGTGATGCTGTGTGTGTGAGGGGGGGGGCGTTCTTCAGCAGGTTTCCCATGGCCTCTGCAGGCTTCTAGCTCCTGCTGGAGGGCACACCAACTGTAGAACCACAGGCATTGTGATATGTAGATAGGTGATGCTGGAATAAAGTTCACATGAGAAAAATACCCCTTCTCTGTTGACTATGGGTGTGTGTGTGTGTGATTGATTGCAAATGCTTGCATCAGGCTGACAATGTATTGTTTCTATTTTGTATATTGTATATACCAGTCAAACCATCAGACATTTCATTAGTGCATGTATTAAAGTGATATCAATTGAGAAAACTTTGTTGGTAGAAGTTTTGTTTTTGATTTGTTTTGACAAGATATAGCGCTATACAAATTCCATGTATTATTAATATTATTAAAACCAGATCCAAAGTCTTGCTTTTTTTCCCCAAAGTCTTACTATGCTAGTACAGATTTATAACCAGATCCAGTGTCTTGCAATGCTGGTATAAGTTTATAACCAGATCCAATGTCTTGCAATGCTGGTCTAGGTTTATAACCAGATCCAATGTCTTGCAATGCTGGTATAAGTTTATAACCAGATCCAATGTCTTGCAATGCTGGTATAGGTTTATAACCAGATCCAATGTCTTGGAATGTTGGTTTATAACCAGATTCAATGTCCTATGCTGGTTTATAACCAGATCCAACATCTTGCAATGCTGGCATAGGTTTATAACCAGATCCAATGTCTTGCAATGCTGGTATAGGTTTATAACCAGATCCAATGTCTTGCAATGCTGGTAATGATTTATAACCAGATCCAATCTCTCACTATGTTGGTTTATAACCAGATCCAATGTCTTGCTATGTTGGTTTATAACCAGATCCAATGTCTTGCAATGCTGGTATAGGTTTATAACCAGATCCAATGTCTTGCAATGCTGGTAATAATTTATAACTAGATCCAACATCTTGCAATGCTGGTATAGGTTTATAACCAGATCCAACATCTTGCAATGCTGGTATAGGTTTATAACCAGATCCAACATCCTGCAATGCTGGTATAAGTTTATAACCAGATCAAATGTCTTGCAATGCTGGTATAGGTTTATAACCAGATCCAATGTCTTGCAATGCTGGTATAGGTTTATAACCAGATCCAACGTCTTGCAATGCTGGTACAAGTTTATAACCAGATCCAATGTCTTGCAATGCTGGTGTAAGTTTATAACCAGATCCAATGTCTTGCAATGCTGGTATAGGTTTATAACCAGATCCAACGTCTTGCAATGCTGGTACAAGTTTATAACTAGATCCAATGTCTTGCAATGCTGGTGTAAGTTTATAACCAGATCCAATGTCTTGCAATGCTGGTATAAGTTTATAACCAGATCCAACGTCTTGCAATGCTGGTACAAGTTTATAACCAGATCCAATGTCTTGCAATGCTGGTGTAAGTTTATAACCAGATCCAATGTCTTGCAATGCTGGTATAGGTTTATAACCAGATCCAATGTCTTGCAATGCTGGTGTAAGTTTATAACCAGATCCAATGTCTTGCAATGCTGGTATAGGTTTATAACCAGATCCAACATCCTGCAATGCTGGTGTAAGTTTATAACCAGATCCAATGTCTTGCAATGCTGGTATAGGTTTATAAACCAGATCCAATGTCTTGCAATGCTGGTATAGGTTTATAACCAGATCCAATGTCTTGCTGCAGCTATTCCCCTGAGAACTGTGGCAGAGGGTAGACAGGCTCCACAGAAAAAGGATGGACAGACAAGACAACATAAAGGACAGTGTAAAATGTGCAGAGACCCAGGCTTTGGCACTCCACTGACAAAAAGAGAAGTGCCCCAATGACATATCAGACAGTTAAAGGGAGAAGAAGAAGAAGGCATACAAAAGAACAAAGAAGGCATACAAACAAGAAGAAAAAAGGCACACAAATCTTGAGTTGGTTCTCCAACATGATTTTAATACATAAATAAGCCATGCTTGTCCATTGCTTTAGAGCAAAACATAAAACGAATACAAACTATTAAGCCATGATCTTGACACACTGAACTGTGGTAAGCACTGGTGGCCAAACAGTTAACAGACCCATTCATTAGGGAAACGAAGGCTTGCTTCAGATTAACTGACCTAGAGGTTTGGTCTGGGTGCAAGTCCTTTGGATAAAATTATCTACCATGACCGTGTGTGTGTGTGTGACTGCGTGTGTATGCACATTCGAATTTGATAAAACTATTTTTATTGTTTGCGTGTGTAAGAATAGGTCAAATGCAAACACTTTGATTTGTTTTTGCAAGATATAGTGCTATATAAATTCCATGTATTGTTATCACTGATATTTTGTAATATGCTTTCAATGAGAAAGTTGGTATGGGAAATATCTTGTGGTGGAAAAAAACTGGCCAACAGTCCTACAAATAGGAAATGGGGAAAAGGGGGGGGGGGGGGGGTACTATGGAGGCACCTTCTCCTCAGAGACAACAGTTTTAAACTTGACAGAGAAATCTGCTTTGACTACAAATGCTGTATACTACAGCAACAATCTCTTCAGCAGATTTTTTTTTATATCTCAACAGAGATCAGCAAACCTTATTCATGGATGAACAATTCTTCTAAAGGAATTCACCACAACAAGCACTACCATTGACCTGCTTCAGAAAAAATGAAAATGAGCAAACAAGCAAGACTACAAAAGACAAGCATGTTTTCATTAAAAAGTGATATACCCCGATTTGATCAGACTGATTTCACACAGCCTACCTTCTGTCAATCTCTTCCTTGAAGAGAAAGAAACTTCAACCATGATCTTTGCTGCCTGTTATACAACAACATGTCTTTTTTCACTGTACAACATGTGTACCTCTGTCCTGAAAGCCACTGAGGTCCTTGTGTACTCCTGATCCACACACTGCAGGCACCTAGCACATGCATTCCAGCCACACTGTCAATAGCATTTAGTAACAACCTCTCTCTCTCTCTCTCTCCTCTCTCTCCTCTCTCTCTCTCTCTCTAACAACTCTCTCTCTCTCTCTCTCCTCTCTCTCTCTCTCTCTCTCTCTCTCTCTCTCTCTCTCTCTCTCTCTCTTCTCTCTCTCTCTCACACACACACACACACAAAATCTGTCTAACATATACACACAAACTCTCTCTCTCTCTCTCTCTCCTCTCTCTCTCTCTCTCTCTCTCTCTCTCTCTTCTCTCCAGAGTTATGTGTCGCCCAGTCTCTTGCGTTTGAAGTAGGCAGAGGCCACATCCATCAGCCAGGCAGGGTCCACCACACACACATCCCTGTAACATGGAACAACCACCAGTTTTGTAACATTACAACACATCCCTGCAACATAGAACAACCACCAGTTTTGTAACATTACAACACATCCCTGTAACATAGAACAACCACCAGTTTTGTAACATTACAACACATCCCTGTAACATAGAACAACCACCAGTTTTGTAGCATTACAACACATCCCTGTAACATAGAACAACCACCAGTTTTGTAACATTACAACACATCCCTGCAACATAGAACAACCACCAGTTTTGTAACATTACAACACATCCCTGTAACACAGAACAACCACCAGTTTTGTAACATTACAACACATCCCTGTAACATAGAACAACCACCAGTTTTGTAACATTACATACAACACATCCTTGCAACATAGAACAACCACCAGTTTTGTAACATTACATACAACACATCCCTGCAACATAGAACAACCACCAGTTTTGTAACATTACATACAACACATCCCTGCAACATAGAACAACCACCAGTTTTGTAACATTACATACAACACATCCCTGCAACATAGAACAACCACCAGTTTTGTAACATTACATACAACACATCCCTGCAACATAAAACAACCACCAGTTTTGTAACATTACATACAACACATCCCTGCAACATAGAACAACCACAAGTTTTGTAACATAACAACACATCCCTGTAACATAGACCATCCACCAGTTTTGTAACATTACAACACATCCCTGTAACATAGAACCACCACCAGTTTTGTAACATTACAACACATCCCTGTAACATAGAACAACCACCAGTTTTGTAACATTACATACAACACATCCCTGTGATATAGAACCACCACCAGTTTTGTAACATTACATACAACACATCCCTGCAACATAGAACAACCACCAGTTTTGTAACATTACATACAACACATCCCCGTGACATAGAACCACCACCAGTTTTGTAACATTACATACAACACATCCCTGTGACATAGAACAACCATCAGTTTTGTAACATTACATACAACACATCCCTGTAACATAGAACCAGTTTTGTAACATTACATAAAACACATCCCTGTTACACAGAACCACCAGTTTTGTAACATTACATACAACACATCCCTGTAACATAGAACAACCATCAGTTTTGTAACATTACATACAACACATCCCTGTAACATAGGACAACCACCAGTTTTGTAACATTACAACACATCCCTGTAACATAGAACAACCACCAGTTTTGTAACATTACAACACATCCCTGTAACATAGAACAACCACCAGTTTTGTAACATTACATACAACACATCCCTGTGACATAGAACAACCATCAGTTTTGTAACATTACATACAACACATCCCTGTAACATAGAACCAGTTTTGTAACATTACATAAAACACATCCCTGTTACACAGAACCACCAGTTTTGTAACATTACATACAACACATCCCTGTAACATACAACAACCAGTTTTGTAACATTACATACAACACATCCCTGTAACATACAACAACCACCATTTTCTTCACATTACAACATGCCTGCAAACTCATGCAATTGTATCATACAGTTTTGCTGTTGTTTGGGGTTTTCTTTGTATAATACAGTCATGGTTCTACAGGCACGCTGCAAAGGCCTGTACCAGTATTTATGGAAGAGCTTTGTATGTTAAAGTTTTATTTTTATTTTTTTCACCAATGGTGAGATTTTGCATATACAGCCCTGTCACCACCAGTCTGTCTCTAAAAGGCACAATGCCTGAGTATATATTTCTCTCTGTTGGTATCACTGCATAGGAGAGTGCAGTTTTTCATCTCGATTATCAAATAAAAACAAACACTTAAAGACAGCTTTCTACTAAAGAGATATTACCATGACTTACTTCTCTGATGTTCCCTTCTCCCTTCAAAAAGCCTGGAGTAGTTTAAGAAAAATATTTTTTGTTTTTGTTCTGAGGAGTCTCAGGCTGGGCTGATTCAAATGAAAGAGGCATGAGCAGCTGCACATGCATGTACACACACACACACACACACACACAACACACACACACACACACACACACACACACACACACACACACAATTTGCACACAATCTGCATACACTCACTCAAGCAAATATAATAAGCATCCATACCAACCTACAAAGACTACCTCCTCCCCCCCCCCCCCCCCCCCACACACACACTCTCTCTCTCTCTCACTCACTCTCAATCACTCTCACTCACTCACTCACTCACACACACACACACACACACACACACACACACACACACACACACACACACACACACACACGCACCTCATGTAGGACTTGGAGGTTTTGACCAGTTCAGTGTAGACAAGGACGGCCGGCTTACACCTGGCCAGCACAGAGCTGGGGTGGATGGACACCCGCTCTCTGGAGGACACCTGCAGTGACAACATCATACACACCATTTCTCTTTGTATTTCCTTTTCTCAAGGGGAGAGGGTCTCCTTTATGTATGAGAGAAAGAGAGAGAGAGGGTGCATGTACATGAGTGTGGGAGTGAGAGAGAGAGAGTGTGTGTGTGTGTGTGTATGTATACATGAGTGAGAGTGTGTGTGTGAGTGAGAAAAAGAGAGAGATAGAGAGTGTGTGTGTTGTGTGTGTGTGTGTGTGTGTGTGTGTCCAAGCATGTACACTACAAGTTTTTCACCATACATCCTCCTTCCTGTTTACTCACAAACATCTTCACTCCCTCCTACCTTCCAAACCTCCCATCCCCCCTCTCTAACTTATTTCCCATCCCCCCCTCTCCCTCACTTATTTTCCATCCTTCTCTCCTCCTCCCTCCCAAGCCTCCAATACTCAACATTCCCCCCCCCCTCCACCACCTCCCTCCTCCAAATCCTCAGACACAAAGTCAGAGAACACACTCCCTCCCCCTCCCCTCCCCTCCCCTCCCGCCACTTATCTTTAAAGACAATCAAGAAGGGAAAAAAAAAAAAAGACAGGAAAAAAGAGAGAAAAAAGGAGAAGTAGAGGGAAAAAGGAGGAGGAGATGTGTGTGTGTGACTCACGGTCATGTATTCCCCTTCCTTCTGCAGTTCAGCAGCATTCATAAAGAAAGCAGCAGCCAGGCATTTTCTGCCACACACACACACACACAACACACACACGTCACAATCAGCAAACAAGATGGTTAAGATATACATATGACAATGCATGCAAAGGTCACTCCTAATACATTTTAAAAAATTATGATGATAAAATAACATAAACTGATACCGTATAAGTTTCTGTGCCTTTTAAATTCTTTTAAAAACTGGAACTTTTTACATGAGCAAAGTATACATTTTTAACATTTAAAACATTTTCTGCCAAAATTTTGTAATGTATTCCACCCTAAAACACAATAGATCAACCAATGGAAGTAAAATATTAATTTTTTTTAAAATCTAAGTCTCTTTTGCAAATCTGAAATCCCTGAAGTCAGAGTGTGGCTACCTGAATGGAAGGTAGAAAAAACAAACGGTCACATACACAAAATCTCACCATTGGTAAACCTCAGAGCTCTAGCTGATAAAACAACAAATACCCTGGAAAACAAATGAACATGTGCAGATACTTCAACATCCACATATAACATGTTTTGCTGTTTTTTGTTGTTGTTTTTTTGGGGGGAGGGGATGTTTAAAAAATTAGACAAACCCACAAGATTCAAACTGACTTTATAAGCAACTAAACGACAAACATAGAACACTCTCTCATCTTTATTTTCCCATAAATTTCATATTCTCTCTAACCTTTCCTTTTCAAAATATTCTATGCTCAGCTTCCTGTGTGAGTGGCTGCATAGAAGGAAAAAACCCTGAAACCAAAAAAGAATTTAACTATGCACACACTCTCCACACACACACACACACACACACACACACACACACACACACACACACACACACTTGCTCTCTCTCTCTCTCTCATTCCCTCCCTCCTTTCAGACACACCCACCCACCCACCCATCCAAACCACACCACAACACACCACAAACACACACACACACACACACACACACACACACACACACACACACACACCACACACACACACACACACACACACACACACAGAGGACTCACTCAGTTCATTTTTCATCTTCTTCTTCCTCCCAGAAGCCCTACTAGTAAAGAGAGCTGGCTGACTGACTCTGATTGCCTGCAAGTTCCCTAACCTTTTTTCACTCTGTCATGTTCCTCCTAACCTCTGCCTTCCACACCACTCTTCAACAACCCCCCCCCCCCTCACCACCACCCCTCACCCCCCCCCCTCATCCCCTTCTCCCTCCTTGCAGAGTTTTTACTGCCAGATAAGAGAGTTCCTCCTCTTGCAGAAGACACCTGGCCTGTCGGCCCCTGACACAACATAACTGTGGCCTGAATTTGCTTTGATATACCAGGGGGGGGGGGGGGGGGGGGGGGGGAGAAAAAAATCCCTGGAAAATGGTGTCTCTGGCTGAAGGGGGGGGGGAGGAAAAATACCTGGAAAATGGTGTCTCTGGCTGAAGGGGGGGGGGGGGGTTGGAATTTAGTATGAGCAATCTGATTTCTTCTTCTTTGTTGAATACTCAGACAGCGACTATTGCTATCTGTTACATGAGTGAAAATGTCTTGCGCTGCCATTAAGCCCCTAGCAAGTCAGGCCCAGTGCTTCCAACTTCGGAAAGGGAAAGAATTGTTATCTTTCAAGTCTTTCTGAAAAAAAGGCAGGAAAATGGACCAAGAAGGCAGAAAATAGGCAAGAAGGAGGTGACAGGAAGAAAAGGAACAAGGCAGAAACGAAGAGAGTGATAGAAAAGAGGGAATTTCATGCGCAGAATTTTCAGACAGTGAAGATGACATTGATACTGACAGGTCCTGTGCATATCCATGGGGGAAGATATCTAACTAAAAAGAGAAACAGAGAGAGAGGGAAGGAAAGAGAGACAGAGTAAGAGAGAGGGAAGGAAAGAGAGACAGAGACAGATAGGGAGAGTGGGAAATGCAGAAACTTCATAGAATGAGGAATGGGGAGGTGGAAGAACCAGAGACAGTGAAGGAGGGGGGGCGGGGGGGTCCTGATTTATTTCCCTTTTGTCCTAACTGTCAGGTCCTGTTTTAAATGTCAGCATGTGCCCCAGTCTCCTGCCAGCTGCTGCAGTGGGGTGAACTAATAAACATGACAACTTTTCCTTTTTTCCAAAACACACAGTGACACATCATTTCCAAGCACACAAGGCATATCCTCCCTGAAAGCTAGTTAGTGTACAAGGAAATAAAATGCACATGGGTGAAAAAATGAAAAAAAATAAAACACTTCTTTTTTTGGTTTCTAGACTAGAGCTCTGAGGTTCACCAATGGTCAGATTTTGCGTATGTGACCGTCTTTGCCCACTATTATGGTAGCCACATTCCAAATTCAGGGATCAAACATATAATTTCTACATAACTGTGCGAGTGTTTCACACTGGGCAAGGGTTTTATCTATGAAAAAAACTCCAATGTTCTCTGTATAAAGTATATCTAGAAATGATATTTTTGCATCACATTATCATTCTCTCTCTCTCTCTCTCTCTCTCTCTCTCTCTCTCTCTGTCCTCCCCTTTTCTCTCCTCTCTGTTTCTAAGTTTTGTCTCTTGTCTGCCTGTTCATTTGCCCCCCCCCCCCCCCCATTCTCTATCATGATGTTATCCCTGATAAGGGCAGGGACCTGATGTTAAAAAAAGAAGAAGACACAAGTGCTTATTTATTATTCTTGAAATAAGTACCTTAATTTGCTGCTTTACAAGATTCAGCACTATATAAATTATTCTTCATCATCATCATCATCATCATCATCATCATCATCATCATCACCATCATCATCATCTTTCTGACCTGATTTCAGTGGTCACTCTGCCACAGGAGGTCAGGTTCAGACCCTGTCTTGTACAGATCTCCTGCAGCTGTCTCCTCACACTCACAGCCAGGCTCAGGTTACGACGGTTCAGGAAATGATAGTCACAAAATTGCTGCACACACACAACAAATAAATAAAAAAATAAGATGGGTATTGGTAAAAAATTGATCTGGATAAGAAGATTGTCTTGAACATACACGTGTATGTGTTGAATGCAGGCACGCACGCACGCACACACACACACATACACATGCATGCATGTGCACACAGACCACACACACACACACACACTCACTCACTCTATCTCTCTCACACTGTCTCTCTCTCTCTGTCTCTCTCTCTCTGTGTCTCTGTGTCTCTCTCTCTGTCTCTCTCTCTCTCTGTGTAAATGTTTGGGAAATATATTCTGATTGTTGTTGTTCATGATTATGTGTAACCCCCCTTCAGAAAGGGGCTATGGCCTAAAATCTGAATAAACTATTCGTATTCGTATTCTCTCTCTCTGTCTGCACCTTGCTTTTCCCAGAGGACTTGAAGGCCCTGAAGATGTTGAGCAGAGTGATGTGGTCTCCCTCACTGGACGTGAACTTGCCCCGGGCAGAATTGGCCTCCTCTTTCTGAACACATCAAAACAAGACATGAATCTGAAACATACCTTAAAACATATATCATAAGATACTTTATTCATCTATATAAATCTGGTGGCTCCTGCAACGGTACTGGAACCATTCGTATCGGTCATTGCCTTTCCAATAGATCATTCCAGTGGCGTGGAGAGGAGGGGTCTGCTGCATGGGTAACAGCTTGCCCTCCATACTTATTTATCCAAGCTTTGCACTCTAAAGACTAGAGCGCGTCTCCATAGTCTTCTGAGACTGATGGGTGCCTACTACTATTATATAAAATACATTATAGGATATATACAGTACGTTATATGTACAAATTCATACATGCACATGTCACACAACTTTAATCCAAGCATGTCTTCTGTTTGTCTGTCTCTTTGAGTGTCTTTATCTGTCTTTCTGGATCTTTGTCTCTATCTGACTCTGTCTGTCTGTCTATCTGTCTGTCTGACTGTCTGTCTGACTGTCTGTCTGTCTGTCTGTCTGTCTGTCTGTCTATCTGTCTATCTGTCTATCTGTCTGTCTGTCTGTCTGTCTGAGGGCTGGATGAAAAAAAAGCTTGTAAGCTTATTCTTTTACCCTCAATAAAGATTTGTTTTTGACTGTCTGTGTATGCCTTTCTCTATAATTTTTTATATGTCTGTTGGTCAGTCAGATGGGTGGTAAGTATATCTGTCTCTCTATGCATTTATCTGTCTGTCTGTGTGTAATAAATCTGTGTATATTCAACTGTACATGCATGTGTGCAGTGCACACACACATCCACTCACACATACATACATACACACACAGAATCAAAATGTTTACTTTTTTTTTAAAGAACAGGAAGAAAAAAAAGCCAAAACAAGAATGACAGAAATGCAAAAATGCCCAAGAAAAAACCTACAATGAGTCAAGGAGGTATAAGCCAGACTGGATGTGCAAAAAACAAAACAAACAAAAACATTAACATAATAACAACCTTAAAAAATGAAGGGGAGATAAAGTGGTGATGTATGAAATCAATTATTTAAAAAAAAGAACCCAACACACAACCAAAAACCCCAGATGGAGAGAGAATGAAGAGGTAGGGACGCAGCGATGATCACTATCACCAAAGAGCAAACTCTCCTCGCCTCACATGCAGATAAAACAGGAACACAACACAACACAAGATAACACAACACAAGATAACACAACACAAGATAACACAACATAACACAACACAGGCACATCTACAAGCCCTGCAGTCAGGCTCCTCTCCACACGGACAAAAACTCTGTCTGTTTTCACAGGGGTTTGGTTTGTTGCTTTTATTTGCTTTCCCCAGGCTTCAGCCCTCTGCTAACACATCTCTTCCACATATCTAAACAACTCCTTTTTGTGAGGGTTTTTTGTTTTTTTTTGTTTTGTTTTTAAAGCACTAGTAGACAGCTATCAGACACTGATCTCTGTTTTTAAAAGCACTGGCTTGTGACTTCAGCAAGGGAGATAACGCTTGATACTGAGAACAAGGATACACTTTATTAGCACAGTTTGTTTGGGTTTTTTTTCCATTTCTTTAAAGATTTTTCTTAAATTTCTGTTCTTCAAATACAGATTCAGAAATGTTCACATGAAAATGAGACTGAAAGGGACAGTGTTTTGTGGACTGCTATCAATTAACGAAAGTGTTATCAAAACGACATATGAGAACAGTGTTTTGCACCATGCTGGGATATGTTTCAATATTGATGGTTTCTTTCATGACATCATCCTGAAATCTGCTGACTAGTACAGTTCTCTCCTCCATTCATGTTCATCTTTTCCTTCCTGCTGTTGTTGCTCTTCTTCTTCTTCTTGCTAGTAATGTCAATATTTTCTTTTGACCTCAGTTTCATTTGCTTACTTTTCATAAGATAATCATTCTTTTATTTATTCTAAGATGTTCCCATTCAGCTGGATTTTTAAAATATTTTTTCTGACTAGCCAGCTGATTTTTTCTACTCACTGATTCACTGGTGGTTGGCTGGTTGATGTATTTATCTGAAAATCCCTTTATCTTCTTATCTCCTGATGCCTCTATCCACATTTTGGAAGTTCTGCTTCTTGGCCTGACAAGAGCGTAGGCAGTTTGTCAATCCTGCCATTACCATCATCATGCACTAAATCCAAAGGTTCTGTTTCAGTTTCAATTCTTGGCTAATGAACCTAATGCTTGTCCCCTAATTGAAAAATCCCTTTTAAATTAAAAACAGATGAAACGAGATAATATAAAGTTAACATGGAATTACTTCAGCTCTACACACACACACACACCACACACACACACACACACACACACACTCACTCACTCACTACCCATCCACCCTCCCTTCCCCCCCCCCTCTCTCTCTCTCTCTCTCTCTCTCTCTCTCTCTCACACACACACACACACACACACACATACAAAAGAAAAGAATGGCACAAAAATTGGGTCTTTTTTAGAGATGAAATGTTTTCATGTTTACTGTTAAACCTATCACTAACCTGTAGGCTGACATACCTACACG
>CM060327.1:1544255-1586755 GCA_030674155.1 Stramonita haemastoma | reverse complement strand
AACAAAGTGAGAACCAAAAGAAAAAAAAAGAGAAGAAAAGGTTAAAAACTACAAGAAGAGTGTGTACCTTTATCTTGATGCCTCAAACAAACAAACAAAAGAAGCATGCCCCTATCTTAAAGCCAGAAACCAACACAGTGTGCAGACCTGCCAGTCCTCTACACCTTGTACTGCTGCCAGCTGATGTAGCTCCTCCACTGCTGCCACGATGGCCTGAAACATGGAGCACACACACACACACGCACCCACATACACACACACACACACACACATACACACACACACACACACACACACACACACACACACACACACACACACACACACACACACACACACACAGAGCAAATTTATTGCTTACTCAATGTACCATCTGGAATTAAAATTTTGACTTTGACACACACACAGAGTCTTTCTTATGTTTGAATTGTTCATTGACTTTTCACAGATACCTAAGTTTCTAACCAACATGAGTTTGAACAACTCTCAGGGGAAAAAATTCTGTCAGTGGAAAACAACTGATAGTCATACCTGGAGCAAAGGAAAGAAGGATAAAGATAGAACAGCACCAAAAATGTATATAATAGACAGACACATAAAAACTGAAACACAGAATCAAGTCGATTCTGTTTATTCTCAAAATCTTCAAGAAACCTTGTAAATACAACAAATCCCTCTCTATCTTTTTATGAGGATGTACACAGACTGCTAATGTCTATGCTTTTCTCTCTCAAATTCATGATAAGACATTTTTTGGAAACTCCAAAACATCCAATAAATCTTACACAGATCTTCCTCCCTCAAACACACACAGAAAACTTTTTTTTTTCTGGTATCACAAAAAGATGAAAACCTTGCAGGTAACTGTAATGATACCTGGCTTGAACAGGAAAAAAAATTGCAGAGAACTCACATCTTCAGAGGGTTGATCGATGAAGTCGAAGGTGAGGACACGGCTGATGTTTAACCCCAACAGCTGCAGCACTACGTTTGCCAGATTACACCTGGAAATACAGACATGTTCAGTATACAATTACCTATATATGAACATGTGTACATGAGTATAAGAGTGCACGGACACAGATAAAGACACACACACAAACACATACACACACTCACACACACACACCACACTACATAACACACACGCACATGCACGTGCATACACACACACACACACAGAAAAATTTCAAAATGATGTATCCATGTATGCAAATAAAGATGGTTTTAATTTTCAATCCATTTGCATATTCTGAAAAAAATATAATGAAAATAAATAAACATGCCTTTTGGTTAAAGTAAGCTAAAAATTAACCTTTTTTTTTTTTAACCGCTAAATATCAGAAGCCCAAGATAAAATTTCTTCAAATGTTGATCCACCCCTCCCCCAACCCCTTCATATCCCAAACTCCTTTTCCTTCTCTCTCCTCAAGCCCTCTTCCTCCCCCTTCCCCCTAATGTCATAAAAAGATACTTCTTTTTCACTGTTACAGTCAGACTCAGCATGCTTATTTTTCTTCAACACAGAATACTTCACACAGACAGTCACTTCCTGGAGAAAATGAAAGCTACATGTTACACAAACACAACCACCAACAAAAAACAACAACAACAAAACACCCACACAACCACCAAATCATTTTTTCTACAAGTATGTACTCCTAGACAAAATGGTTCTCATATTTTTTCGCAAATAAAATTATCTTCCTTACAATCAGTTTTCAAAGGAATGTGAAAATAACAGCAATGACTTCAGTAAGTAACAGAGATACAATGATAGCATATGCCTCACCTCTGTATCGCAGGTCTGTTAGGGTGCGTTTGTTTGGTTTGGTTTTTTATAAAGACACAAAATTGTACAAAAATTCAAAAACTCAAATACTTCATTACCTCAAACAGAGAAATTCATTACAATACACTGACAGCATTATCCTCACCTCTGTATCTCAGGTACATCATCCTCACCTCTGTATCTCAGGTACATTATCCTCACCTCTGTATCTCAGGTACGTCATCCTCACCTCTGTATCTCAGGTACATCATCCTCACCTCTGTATCTCAGGTACATCATCCTCACCTCTGTATCTCAGGTACGTCATCCTCACCTCTGTATCTCAGGTACATCATCCTCACCTCTGTATCTCAGGTACATCATCCTCACCTCTGTATCTCAGGTACATTATCCTCACCTCTGTATCTCAGGTACATCATCCTCACCTCTGTATCTCAGGTACATCATCCTCACCTCTGTATCTCAGGTACGTCATCCTCACCTCTGTATCTCAGGTACATCATCCTCACCTCTGTATCTCAGGTACATTATCCTCACCTCTGTATCTCAGGTACATCATCCTCACCTCTGTATCTCAGGTACATTATCCTCACCTCTGTATCTCAGGTACATTATCCTCACCTCTGTATCTCAGGTACGTCATCCTCACCTCTGTATCTCAGGTACATTATCCTCACCTCTGTATCTCAGGTACATCATCCTCACCTCTGTATCTCAGGTACATTATCCTCACCTCTGTATCTCAGGTACATTATCCTCACCTCTGTATCTCAGGTACGTCATCCTCACCTCTGTATCTCAGGTACATTATCCTCACCTCTGTATCTCAGGTACATCATCCTCACCTCTGTATCTCGGGTACAGTGCTGTCTTTCAAGGACTGGAACTCTCTTTCGGTGAAGAGGCGGAAGCAAACCCCGGGCCCCTCGCGGCCTGCCCGCCCCGTCCTCTGCACACACTGCTCCTTGGAGGTCAGCACCACTCGCAGCAGGTCAAGGCCATTGCTGGGGCTGTGCACTCTGCACACATCATGCAGAACATACACATCATACACACACACACAACATACACAACATACACAATACAGAACATACACAACACAACATACACAACACACACAATACACACATCACACATAACATACACAACATATACATCACAGAGAACATGCACAACACACAGCCTTCGTGTAACATGGCTCTCTTCAACTGCACTCACAATGGCATACAGAACGATGGTATGTTGTGCATGTATACAAAACAGTAACAACAATACCCTTGGTTAAAAAAATACAATACATAAAAAACACATAGCACATCAAAAAGTATACATGTAGAAAATACAACTAGAATAATTCTGATTAAACATCACTTGATCTGACAGTGCTCCTCTTACAAATACTTCAAAAACATGCACACACACACACCAATTTTTTGTTCGCACATCTTTTTATAGATTAACTCTCTCCTGAAAAAGTTATCTTATTTTACCAGAACATTTTTCTGAGAAATACAAAGAAACATTATGACACTGCAGAAAGTTTCTTAAACTCATTACAGCGGGCAGAAAGTATGCACTTCTGAGATGTCACACAGAATGAAACCAGATCTCTGCACAGCAATCACACAGGTAAGGGCCTATGCACTATGTGGCAATCACTTGTGGGAATGTTAACAATACAGGGCAATCAATTACTTGTGGTTTCACACCAGCACAGAGGCAGTAGAGGCAGCAGACTCACTTTGCTTTGACTCTGCCGCAGTCGATGACGTACTTGATGCCGCTGATGGTGACGGAGGTTTCTGCGATGTTGGTGGACACCACCACCTTCCTGCTGCCCTGACATCATCACAACACACACACTCTGTTTTATAACATATCATCCCCACAGTCAGAATGTGGCTACCTTAACCCTGTCACTGCTATCACATTTTGCTCAGGCACATGCTAGACGAAACAGAGGGAGCATTGAATCATGATGAACAGCGATCATCAACTGAGCATTGCTACTGACGATGGTTTCTATGACGAACACTGTTTGTCAACAGTGCAGTAAAGAGATAAATGGTGGGCAAAAACAGTCACGTATGCAAATTCTCACCAGTTGTGAACCTCAGAGCTCTAGCCGAGGAACCAAAAAAACAAAAAAATGAGACTATAAACCAAGATCCCATGAGCAAGTCAGTCTGAACCACTCAGTTACATAGCATCCATCACTTAAGTAAAAATATAACTCTTCTGATCAGGAAATTTCAAAGTGATAAGCAACCACAATTATGCCAACAACCTATTCAAACATAAGATTAAAATGCACAATAAAAGACAAACATGACACTTTCTTTCTCATTCTGCTTCAGAGTTTCTTTTGTATTTTATTAACACAGCACTCTTACAGGGGGGGCAGGCTCGAAGACTCTGAGCTGTGTGTGTGCAGGCAGGGCAGCGTACAGAGGCAGCACGACAAGTTTGGACAGGCCGTTCTGAGGGTCACGCACTGCCTCTCGAATCATGCGCACTGCTGACTCTATCTCATCCTGTCCCGTCAGGAAGATCAACACATCTCCACTGAAAATGATGATGATTAATAATAATTTTTTATATCATTATTATTATTATTATTATTATTATTATTATTATTATTATTATTATTATTATTATCATCATCATCATATCATTCTATTGTTATCATTAAATAATGATAATGATAATAATTTTAACTATAATAGTTTTAATACTAATACTACTACTAAAAACAATAACAATGATAATAATGCATGGAATTTATATAGTGCTGAATCTTGTAAAGCAACAAATCAAAGCAGATAAAGAGGTAAAAAATAAAGCATTTACTGCATTTACAATCAAATCATTCATATGCATGCAACCATCCACTAACAGGATTAACAGGTATCAAATTTACATATAAACACATGTGCATGTGTGCGCGCGCACACACACACACACACACACACACACAAGCAGCCCACTTATGAAATAAATGTAAATAAACCAATGTAAGTAAAGAACTAAATCCTATAATAAGAATGCATATTTTTCTACCTGAAGGATGCAGTGCAATGTTACTCTTGCCAACAGTGTGATGAACAAACACTACACTTCTGCACTACTAATGTGCAGTTGATATTAAAATGTATTATGTACAAACACTGCACTTCTGCACTACTAAAGTGCAGTTGCTATCACAACAAAAACATACGCACAATTAAAACTCCTGGTAGAACACTGAAAGATGAAAAACTATGAGTTTGATGAATACCCTTGTAGTTGTTGTTTTTTTGTTATTGTCATTTTGGTGTTTTGGGGAGTTATTTTTAAAACAGTCACCTACACAAAAATCTTTCCATTGGTGAGCCTTCAAACTGAGGCTGAGGAACAAAACAAGTTACAGACATTGTGATGACTTGTTTGGTTAGCTTCTGTTCATTTCAACATTTCTTGTCCTTATTTCGTAAAATTCTTACAGGTTTAAAATATCATAATATGTAATTTTTTTAAACTGATATGCTTTTGGGGGAGTGGGCTATTTCTGGCTGTCAAGTCTTCAAGGGTCCCCCTATGGTTGCCAGACTAAGGGATAGACAGACAGACAGACAGACAGACAGGGCTATTTCTTGCTAACTTACCCTTCATCATCAGACTTGTGGATCTGGAAGAGTGTGATGAGGGAGGCAAACAGGTAATCACTCTGACTCTCCGCAGAATGGAAGACCTGAAACAGTGTCACCATGTGCGAGGTTTTGTTACTTTAGCAGTGTAACCTGACTTTCTCCATATCAATTTATGACTTCAAAAACGTAAGCACAATATCAATTTATGAGTTCAAAAACAGAGGCACAATGTTAAATTCACACATACCCACACACACACACACACACACACACACACACACACACACACACACACACACACACACACACGGACTCAGTGCCGACTCCACTCTCCCCCAAAGTCCTTCGGATAAGTCTATAAACTGAGGCCCCGTGTGCAAACGCACGCAGTACACCTTGCACACACGTTAAATTCTGTTCCGCTTTTCGTAAGAGTAGGCCATCGTGTGCCAGTGGGAAGAGATGACATTTACAAAACTGCATACACACGGGGACTGGATGTAAAAAAAGCACATGATTGCTTATTCCATTATCCTCGATATAAAAGAATAAAATAATAAAAAATAAAATAAAAATAAACACACACACACACACGCACACACTAAATCAATCAATCAATCAATTAATCCATGCAGCTAGATGAACCACTTTTTTACCTGCACGGGGAAGTGTCGACCCTCTACGTACAGCACTGGCGCTTTGTTGAAGTAGGAAGAAAAGTGATCCACATCCATAGTGGCAGACATGACAATCACCTGTAACACACACACACACACACACACACACACACACACACACACACACACACACACACACACACACACATACCCCACCGTATTATACCAGTAAAACTTTCATATGCAGCACTCAGCAGTCTATAACATGTGCTGGGCCTGACTTGTGAGGCACTTAACAGTAGTGTAACGCATTTTCACTCATATGACAAGACTACATGAGTTATTATCTGAGCATTCAATGAAGAAAGAGAAGAAGAAGAAGAAGAAGAAGAAGAAGAAGAAGAAGAAGAAGAAGAAGAAGAAGAAGAAGAAGAAGAAGAAGAAGAAGACTTGTGAAGAAGGAGAAGAATTGTAAAGAAGAATTGTGAAGAAGAAGAAGAATTGTAAAGAAGAATTGCGAAGAAGAATTAAGAAGAAGAAGAAGAAGAAGAAGAAGAAGAAGTGGAAGAGGAAGAAGAAGAATAAGAAGAAGAAGAAGAGGAAGAGGAAGAAGAAGAAGAAGAAGAAGAAGAAGAGGAAGAAGAAGAAGAAGAAGAAGAAGAGAAGAAGAAGAAGAAGAAGAAGAAGAAGAAGAAGAAGAAGAAGAAGAAGAAGAAGAAGAGGTAGCAGACGTCCACTCACCTTCAGTGGATGGCGTCCTGACAACGCACGTTTTTCCTGTGCTCCTTTCACCACGCCAAACAGAATGTCCGTCTGCACTGTGCGCTCGTGAGCTTCGTCCAGTATCACCACAGAATACCTGGAATATCATGCAACAGCATCAGCTTGTTTAATGTTACCTGGAATATCATGCAACAGCATTAGCTTGTGTCAATGTTACCTGGAGAAATCACGCAACAGCATTAGTTTGCGTCAATGTTACCAGGAAAAATTATACAACTGTTTCAGTTTGTTTCAATGTGGTGTTGCCTTTATACAAGGAGTGTGTTTTTCATATTTTCATGTACCTCATTGAACACACCCCTCCCCATCCTCTCTCACTTACTCACACGCACACTCACATGCACACATGCACGCACACACACACACACACACACACACACACACACATACTTCTTCAGTAGGGGGTCCAGCAATGTCTCCCTCAGCAGCATCCCATCAGTCATGAAGCGGATCTTGGTCCTGGGGCCGCTGACGTCCTCAAAGCGCACACAGTACCCCACCTGCACACAGCCAGTGGGGTCAGGTCCACATGTACTGACTGCACTGAACAACACTATCAGCTATCAGAAAATGTTGACTAATACTGACCACACCTGCACACAGCCAGTGGGGTCAGGTTCACAGGTACTGACTGCACTGAACAACACTATCAGCTATCAGAAAATGTTGACTAATACTGACCACACCTGCACACAGCCAGTGGGGTCAGGTTCACAGGTACTGACTGCACTGAACAACACTATCAGCTATCAGAAAATGTTGACTAATACTGACCAAAATAAATTTATCTAAATTGACCAAACCTGTAATGGTTTGATGGAAACTAAATGAGCAGAAACAGGAAAGGACTTATCCACATTTTTTTTTCTAAATTGAGGATTATGGAATAAGCTCTTATGTGCTTTTTTACATCCAGTCCCTGTGTGTGTGTGGTTTTGTAAATTTTGACATCTGTTCCCACCAGCACACAATGACCTAAACTTTTGAGAAGCTGAACAGGATTTAACAGCAAAAACCAAGCAGGCAACTGATCACAGTTTTGAAGTTTGCACTTAAAAATGAATATCTGACAGCTATAGCACAAGATTTGCTTCGTAATTTTCCTTCACACAAATGATGCATGGGCTGAACCAAAATTGCAGGATTGTGAGAAAGAAAAGATCCTTGTAAGTTCTCTCCCTTTGATCATCTTTCTTTCGCAGTGTCAAAACTATACAAGGGGTCTGATATATATTGCAACACAGAAAAAACACTTTCAGTGACTATATCTGCAATCCTGTACAAAAATACATAGATAAAAATATGATAGAATGAAATGAAAACAATCCAAAAACAAAACAAAAAAAAGAACAAACTAAACTACACTAACTTGATAAAACCATTCCAAAAACTGATATCAATATCATATTCCTTTTTTTCTAATAAATGTTCACAATTTTTCTTTATGTCTGTGCAAAACATTTCACTATTTTTGTAAAAAAAAAAAAAATGTTTTAAGACACAAAACAACAAATGAATAATATCAAAAGAGACCTACACACCCTCAGGACAGGTCACCCACACTTATTACATTCCTTCTACTTCTTTGCCTGAAACTAAGGAGTGTTGACATCAACAACTCCATACTGCTGACTCAGGTTAAACTAGGATGTGCTGGGCCTAACTTGTCAGGTGCTTAACAGCAGCACAACACACTTTTGCTCATATGACAAACAACAATAGTTGTACGAGCGTTCAGCAAAGAAGAATACAGGACAATTCCTGACTCTGTGCTGGCATTGTAACAACCATTTGCAACCCTGAAAGACTGACAAAGTAACCCCTACAACACACACATATATACGCATGTATAAAAACAGTACACTGTACCTCGTTCCCCACATCCACCCCCATCTCCTGGGACACCCGCTGAGCCAGAGAAATGGCCGCCACTCGTCTTGGCTGGACAGGGACAGAACAACCAACACTCATTTCAGTCCTTTTGACTCTTTTGGAGTATGGAGGAATGATAACATAGATTTTTTTTTAAAAAAGAAGAAGAAAAAATCCCACACATAACAGAAATAAAAGCCCCAATAACACAACCAAAAACAAGAAGAGATTTTGATACAAAATTAGAAAAAGCTCAAATAAAAAAAACTAATAAATTAAAAAAGCTAAAATATTCACCTTTTTGAGAGGCTGAAGATAAAAGCAACTGAAACTTTGACTTGAGATGAATCCTTGATAATTTTGCAAGACACAACAAACACAAACCAATCATTCTTTCTTCCATAGATTTCAGCATAAAAACTGTTTTGATATACATGCTAGTACAGTTTGCATGTGTACCTTTTTGCAGTCTATTTTTTTTCTTTTCACTGTCATAAATATTACTGTCTTGCCACAGTGTGACTTTTTTCTCCATGTGATTGATTCAAAACATCAAAGTCATTTTCCTGACATCTTGACATTACACACAGGATGAAAACATTTCCTTTTTTATTTACATTACTATTTATACATGCACATAAGCTTTTTCAACACATGATGTAAAAGTAAATGTTAAATATCTATAATATCAAGATCTGTCTCAGATTACAAGCACTGTTGTGGAAGCAAGACCCTGATGAAAACCTAAATTCAAATAATTCAATGGCTTTAAAACTAGCGTGCTATATCAGTGTGCAGCTGTGCTTATCAGAGCATGCATGTGCATGTGCGTGTGTGTGTGTGTGTGTGTGTGTGTGCATGCGTGCATGGGTGTGTGTGTGCGTACATGCGTATGCGCATACGTGCGTGCATGTGTGTGTTTGTGTGTATGAGATAAGAGTGTGCATTTTAATTATGTAAACATCTTTTACTATTTTTGCACGTGCCTTTTCATATCACTGTTGAATGGATAAAATATTTTTTCACATAAACACAAAGTGGTATCTCAAGTATCTATGATTATATGTGGGCGTCTCAATATTCTTGCCATTGCAATGACACCATTCGACATTACAGCAAAGACTACAGCCTCTGTCTGCCCCATTTCCTATCTTTATCATCGATCAGACTCACCTGTGTCACAGCAATCTGACCCGATCGACTCATTCCTCTTTCATGTAAATACTGTAACAAAACAAAAAGAAAAGATTCTGTGACTAAAACAACACACAAGCAAACATAAACACATTGACCTAAGTCAAACGAAAAACAACTGATGCAGTTGTATTTCTGTCAGTGACGGTTGCCATGATGAGTACTGAACAGTCAGAGAAAATCTGAATATATTACAGATTAATTCTTGCACTTCTACTTTAACCATACTAGTTATTATTTTCAACTTTCAACTGCATGTGTTCCTTTAAGTTTCCTACCGCATATGTTTCTTTTTTTTTTAATTTTAATATTCAGTTAAGGGGAGAGTAAAATGGAACAGATAGCACTGATGCTTCACAAAACTGGAACAATAATATTTGCAATAGCACCATTACCAATGACCAGTAAACTAATTGTCATATAATATAGATTAATCAAAAGTAAGCTAAATGCATCCACAATGTTTAAATATTATTATCTGTACTAAAGTCCGAAGAAACATTTAAGAATTAATCATCACAGAAAATAAGAATCAGAAGCTTGTAAGTCTTTCTCTCTGTGTCTTGGTCTCTCTTTCTCTCTCTCCATGACTGCATGTCTGTGAGTGCTCACCAAAGTATACCCACATCAGTCTGTTCCACATTACACACTGTACACCATCATACCAACATTTTTTTTATTTGTACCTTCCCCAAAATAGTCTTGTTTTCAATCTATAGATACACATGTATACCTAAATGACACACACACAGCGCACCCACCTGTGGGATCTGCGTGGTCTTTCCACTGCCGGTCTCACCCATGATGATGGTGGTGGGCACCTTCATCACCTCACTCAGCAGGTGGTTCTTCACCTTGAACACTGGCAGGTTCCTCCGGAAAGTCCATAGCGGGTCTGCAACTAAAAATGAAGAAGACTCTCAGGTAAGCAATAGACTAAAGGCAGACAGAGGCATCTGGTTTATCATAGTTCATAATCAAGAGAAACAGACTGTAGGAAAGATAAAAGCAAATTTGTATTGTGATCATCTGGCCGAAGCTGTGGCAACAACTGGTAACATCTGACCGGTTTATACTTGAATATTTAAAATGGTATTGTGAAACTATGGTTTGATTCATGCCTTCATCTGTTGTATTTGTTGTATTTTGAAAAACAAAACAAACAGAAAACCCACATTGGCTTTCTTTTGCATAAGTTAATTTATGTAAATTCTCTGCTAATGCTGCCAGATGGTATATAATGTATTTTACTGTATAATCACAAGCTACATTTTCATTATACAGAATCTTGATATGATAAAAATTATTAGAATTATGTTCAGATACTAAAAGCAAACAAAACCTGTCTGTGTTTCAGTCCTCAACTCTTGCTGACTCTATGATCATAATAATGGAACTGATTTACTAGATTTTTGCATTTGGGACAGGGGGAGGAAGGGGGGGAGTCAGGTAACATTTTACTTGAATTCTTCATTGACAGGCAACAATGAGACTTTCTAGTTTCTAAATTCTCACCAAGAGGAAATTCAGGAGTACTTATTACTTTTACACCCTTTTAGGATGTGTAATGTCACTAAACATTATCAAAGGTTATCTTGGTGACAACATAGTCAACATATGATAGCGAGACCATCAATCATTCTCTCTGCATAAATATTCCAAGACCCTCTCTATTACAGTACTAGACAGTTGCATGTAGTTGTATCAACGATCATGCAATCCAGTAATGTATCCATTGGCAATATCAATATGTAAAGACCAAGTGCACCTCAGCATCATTGTATCTGTTAACTCTAGTTCAGAGTATTATGTGCCAAATGATGTTATCAGATTAGCAAAAGTCAGAGTAACAACAATGATAACAATGATAAATGAAATTCATATAGCATGATATCTTGTAATTTTTTTAATAAATCAACATCAACAGCATCACATCATTGCATGTTCCTCCCGTTTGTATGCTGTGCATAGTTTTAACAACCAAAAATTTTAATGTTTTGAGAAGATTGAGAAGACCTTTTATTTATTTTTTTTTTTTATTTTTTTTTTTTGGGGGGGAGAATAAAGCTATTAATAAAGTTCTGCAATACTCTTCAACAAAAGACGAATATTGGTGGAATCTCGAATCATGCATGCATAATCTATGGTCTATTTATAACCTCAATGCTACGAGTGGCAAATGCACTGTCAATAACAATAACAATATCAACTCTAGGAAAATAGCCTACATTAGAATATAGCGCATGAGCGAGCACACACACACACACACACACACACACACACACACACACACACATATATATATATATATATATATATATATATATATATATATATATATATATACTGTACCAGCACTTTGCAGATCAAGCTTTATTTTCCCACCCCCACTCCTCTACTCCCCATCCCTTTGACCTTAGCTGGGATACAAAAAAAAAAGTACAAGTTCAGCACGCAAATTACACTTTTTCCGGACTTGTGAAAACTGTTGACTGCTATATAAAAAGAGAGAAAAAAAGAGGGTCATGATGACATTTTGTAGCCCCAGATTGTCCACCGACTACCGTCCCATGAGCACTATAAGTTAACGCAAAGTAACTACAATTGGAATTCAAAGCAAAACTAGGATGCCTGAATCCGATCGTCTTACAATAAATCGGAATGATGTGGAAAGAAAGGTATATACACACAGCTCAAACCATAAGCTCTCTAACAGAATCGCAGAGGAGTTTCTAATTCAATCAAACCTCTTTTTTTCTGTGGGTCTGGAGACAGCATGTCGCCACCTCGCTTCCATGTGGGTGCCGCCATGTTTGTTATGAACTGTATGGGAAATCGACCATTTGAGAATGGCAAAAACGCTCTAAAAACTGGTTTAAATTTTGGATTTGCCGGAAAGAGCACGTCTGACAGCTCAAGTTTATTACTTATGGCCGCCTATAGGTTTTGTTTATCACAAGCTCTAACCCAGCAGCGTTTTGTTTTCTTTTTGTTTTGATGTTGTTCTGATTTTTTTCTTCGTTCCTGGGCTAGAAATCCGAGATTCACCAATGATATTTTTGTGTATGCAACCGCCCCTCCTCCCCCCCCCCCCCCCCCCCCCCTTTAGGTAGCCACATTCTGACTTCGGGGATCAATTAAGATTTAAGTTCATTATGTATCACGGTTTTCTTGTTGTCAGCCGAACTTGTTAACCATTCTGCCACTTCCATCGTTGTTATGATACAGTTTTTAGTTACGTTCCAGCGTAGATTTCTGATTCAGGGACTGGGGGGTCGTTTTATTTTCCACTGAATTTTTTTTTTTCCGATATCAGATGTTGCCTGCACTGTTTGTGTGTCTCAGATACACAAATTGCTACCTTCCTTGAGAGAAAGATTACTCGCATGTCTCATGCGCAACGCCACATGACTATAGTCTACATACAGATGGAGAGTGTTGTATTTTCGGATTTGTCTTTTGTTTTTGATTCTGGGGTTCGGTTTGGTTTGGTTGTTGTTGTTGTTGTTTTTTGGGGGGGTTGTTGTTTTTTATTATATATTGCAGCTAAAGTATATGAAGGTGGCCAATAGTAACAAATTTTAGTTCTCAAGAATGGGGAAGTATACCAGCCGCTTTGGCACAACCGTTAGCGCCTTGGGTGGAAGGTCTCGGGTTCGAATCCCATAAGTGTCACTGGGATTAAAGTTCTTAACTCCTCAGCAGTAGCAGCATTATGTGGTATGTCTCGATGACTGTATAAGGTGTTGCGTAGGGACGTGTGTGTGTGTGTGTGTGTGTGTGTGTGTGTGTGTGTGTGTGTGTGTGTGTGTGTGTGTGTGTGTGTGTGTGTAGATGGAAACATGCACAAAATACCGTTTCGCAAAAAATAAAAAATAAATAAACAAAAACAAACAAACCTTTTAACTCTGCAAGTGGCAGGGAGGAGACTGAAATAGCTTCTTCGTTTGTGTTTGCGAGATTGCGTGCGTATGTTTGTGTGAATACTTTCAGTAAATATAACATTCATTGATTCTTGGGCCCTGGAAGATGACAGCCTTGCACAACAACGCTTCCTTACAGCCACCACACTGACCACTCCCATTCCACCTCTGAGATCAGGACAGACAACCAAAGCAAAAAAAAAAAAAGGGAGGGGGGAGATCACTTTCTCCTCCATGGTTAAAAAGTAAAGACATGTTGTTGTTTTTTCAAGCAGAATTTGAGGTCACTGTCTTTTTCACAACTGAAATAAAGATAACTTTAAAACAAAAACAAAAAAGTAAAATAGGCTGCAGCATCACTCCGCTACTAAACTGCAGACGACTAAAGCATCATTTTTTGGTAATTCCCGTGTCCATACTTAGGGTAGCAAAGTGTTTGTAGAGACACATCTGAAAGTAGTTAGTTAAAGTTAAAGTCTGTCCCGAACCTAAGGCTCATCAGGCCGGTGCTTATCCCAGTTTCTGTGGCGTTAAGCGACTGAGAGTCATAGATTCCCCCCTGGATAGGACGCCAGTCTATCGCAGGGTTAACCCCCAACACAAGGTTGGTACCCCTTTTACACCTGGGTGGGGTGAGAAACTAGCCGTAAAGTGCCTTTTCCGAGGGCACAACGCCATAGCCGAAAGCTGGGATCGAACCCGCAACCTTTAGATTACGAGTCCAACGCCCTAACCACTAGACTACAGCGGGGGCTTCTGAAAGTAGGCCTCTAGGCTATGTCCCAAGCTGATAACCTGGCCACCTGTTCAAAACTAGGTTTTAGAATTCCTCTCTGTGTGTGTGTGTGTGTGTGTGTGTGTGTGTGTGTGTGTGTGTGTGTGTGTGTGTGTGTGTGTGTGTGTGTGTGTGTGTGTGATGATGATGATGATCATGATGATCGTGTGTATGCATTCAACATAACTGTTTTTCACAAAAAACACACACACAAAACCCTATTTTTCAGGTTTCAGCCTGGTTGTATGTTAGGTAAGATTTTTAAGGTCAGACAGTTGGTGATGGCCTACTTCAATAACTAGGGGACACCACACACACACACACACACACACACACACACACACACACACACACACACACACACACACACACACACACACACACACACACACACACACACACACACACACACACACACACACACACACACACACACACACACACACACACACACACACACACACACAGTCAGCTTATAAAACACTGACAGTCATGTGTGGACCAGTTACCAGCGGAACAGCTGCCGCCCGTTTTGGTTTTGCCAGGAATAGACCTACCCTCTCTCCCTGTCAGTATAGAGGTAGGCCTAGTGCAGTGCGGTAACCATTACTGGTTTCACCTTTTTAGTTGGTTTTAAAATTAAGAATGTCATTCATATTTGTGTATCTATTTATTCATGTATCTGTCTATTTATCATCTGTTTGTTTTTCTTTTTTTTTCGATGTTATTGGAATAATTATACGTGTGCCTTTTTTGAACATCCAGTCCGCGGGTGTTTGTACTTTTGTATGATATTTGGTCATCCACCACGACCTTTGCAAACAGCCTTCTCTTTTGAAAGGTGGAACAAGTTTTGATGTGTGTGCAATATTTTCTGCATGCGTTTGCACAGGACTTCGGTTTATATTCATATCCGAAGGACTTTCATAGCTCTGGTACGTCTTTTTTGTCATTTTGTTTGTCTCTCTGCTTGCATCTCTTGTAGGAGAGAAAAAGAGGAAAGTATGACATGAGAGAGGAGTGAGGACAAGTAGACATACAATCAGACCAAAAAAAATGTAAAATATGCAAAAAAAATTGATAACTATAGTTGACAGCCTAATCTATTCTATACTCTGTTGTTGACTCTTGTGCAGTTATTCTGAGGCTGTGCACAGCCCATATCATTTTGTGTGTGGTTAAAGTGTAGACTTCACGATCTTCATCTTAGCTCTGTAACTGATGATTGTCCTTAACAAAGGAATTCCAGGCGTTGCTGTTGTTGATGTTGTTGTAGTTGCTTTGAATCATCAGTTCTCAATAGTTCAGCAACCCTTTTCGTGGTTTACAGCACTTTTGATGAAAATGAACGTTGTTCATGTTCCATCTGCTTTCAGACATGGACCAGCACTCCTGTCTCCAGGTGATGTCCAGAATTCTCCGGGGCCTCTCCATCCTCTGCTTCACTGCCGTCCTCTGTCCGCTGGCTGCTGCTGTTTGTCTCCCCTGCTACATTCTGGCCACAGTCATACAGGTGGTCAAGCCCAAGTCTGCCGTGGCCAGTGACAGGAAAACCGTTCTGATTCTGTCAGCAGCTAAAGGCAAGGCTCTACACGTGGGTCGTCTTTTCAAAGCAGAGGGTTACAAGGTCGTCATGGCTGAACACCGCCTGTACCCCTTTGTGGGATCCAGCTTCAGCAAACACGTGGACTGCTTTTACTACCTGCCCATCCCGCAAGAAGACCCCCAAGGCTACAAATCAGCTGTTCTGCAGATTGTCAGAGAACACAAGCCGCATCTGCTGATCCCCATAGACCCCAGGACAGTGGAGCTGGATGTGGAGGTATTCTCTGAGCTCCCGGACACCTGTCTTCCTTTGGCGTGTGAAGCTGAGGTCTTCAGAGGCCTGGACAATAAGAGCACCTTCATGGCCAATCTGGACACTGCAGGAATCCGAGCTCCGAGAACCCAGCTGGTCACCAGTAAGCAGGAAACCTTTGACTACCTGAAAGGAAAGAGTAAGGACTACATCCTCAAGCCCATCGACTATGACGACGTAGGCAGATGCAATCTCTACCCGCCAGAAGACTTAGGAGACTTGGACAGGTACCTCACAGACAGTGGAGTTTCGCCCTCCCGACCTTACGTGATCCAGGAGAAGCTGGAAGGTCCAGAGATGATTTCAGTGTGCCTGGTGTGCAACAGTCACCTCATCGCCCTCACAGCGGGGTTCTCAGGGCCAGTGTACCAGACCCAGAACCACAAACATTGCCCCGAGCTGATTCAGTGGACCAAAGATTTTGTAGAGCGGTATCCCGGCAAGTTAACGGGTTGGTTCACTTTCGATTTCATGAAGTCAGCGGCTGATGGGAAGTACTACCCTCTGGAGTGCAACCCTCGTCTTGGCACTCTTTTCATGTTGTTCACACGTGAGGATGGAGTCATTCCACTGCTGGAGTGGTACTCTGGTCTCCACTCAGCACTGAATGGCGACGTCAACACCAAACACTCCAGCTTAGCTCATCAGCGAAACAGCCAGTATGAGGACAGACCAGAGAGAGTCATTGAGCCCCAAAGGAAGCAGATCTATTACCTGTTGAACATCCTGTGGGAAATGGTGAGCCACCCCTTCAACATGGGCAGGTGGAAGGAGAACGTGGGCATCCTGCTGTGGGGTCACGAGGCCATGTTCGCTGTGCTGGACCCCCTGCCCTTCTTCGCTCTCAACTTTCTGCAGATGCCCGCGCTCCTCCTTCACTACCTGCTGCACAACAAGCCCTGGGATGTTGTTGATTACAACGCCGGCATTCTTAGGCCTCTTGGGCAGTAGGAGACCTCTGAACACAGAAATTGTAGCCTAGTTATAGCCACCCTGATGTGTGTGTGTGTGTGTGTGTGTGTGTGTGTGTGTGTGTGTGTGTGTGTGTGTGTGTGTGTGTGTGTGTGTTGTGTGTGTGTGTGAATAATTTACTTGTATACATTTTGGCTGGCATGATGATAGTGTTTACTAATGCTTTAGACACGTTTATGACGGACGCTACTGTCGAGGAGTTAAGACCGTGTGACTTTAATCCTGTACGTTCATGAAATCGTGGGTTCGAATCTCGGCGGTGGCATCTGGTAAATTAAGGATGGGGATTTTTACCGTCTCCACAGGTCAACTTCAAGTGCAGACCTACCAGTGCCTTAATTCACTTCTTGTATAGACACATACAGAAAATCAAACATGCACGTTAAAGATCCCGTACTCATGTCAGCATTTGGTTGGTGATGGAAAGGCAAAAATCCCCAACACACACTCTGTACAATGAAATGAGCCACTCTGAAGTCGGAATATGTGGGTTGAGGCCAGTGGGCAGACCTCCTGCAAAATCACCAATGAGACCAGACACTGCACAGCCCACCCAGAAACGGAACGTAGAGAGAGTGAATGGATGAATGAATGAATGAATGAACGATTTTTTTTGAATGAATGATCTTTATTTTCCAAGTGTAACAGAGTAAGCATTCACATACATTTTTTCATCCCGCCCTTGCCCTGATTACAAAATAGCATACTGTAACGCTGGAATAGTAGTAGTAGTAGTAGTAGTAGTAGTAGTAGTAGTAGTAGTAGTAGTAGTAGTAGTAGTAGTAGTAGTAGTAGTAGTAGTAAGGAAGTGTGCGGGGAGGCGTTTTTTTTTCTTTGCTTAAAAAAATCATTTAGTACTTTCCTACTGGTTCGTATAGATCTATAAAAATTATTTGAAATGCTTTCAAATTTTGTGTCTGTTTTTTTTTTCTTCGAAAGGATGCATATGATATTAGAGTAGGATTGCTTATTGTGTAGAAAAAGTGATTTGTTTCTATAAATTTATGTTTTCGAATAAACTCTCCTGTGGTGAGAAATGTCTTGAATTTTGTTTTTCTGACTTTGGCAACTTGGGTAAGAATGCTTGCATGCTGTATGTGTGTGTGTGCCTGTGCATACTTGCATACTTGTGTGTGTATGTGTGTGTGTGTGTGTGTGTGTGTGTGTGTGTGTGTGTGTGTGTGTGTGTGTGTGTGTGCATTTTACGTTGCTGTTTTATGGTGTTATCAAGGTCTGCTGACTCTGATAGAGTGTTGTGCTTGAAAAAAAAGTACCTGCGAAAGACGACATGGATCTGTTCCAACTGTTATAACTCTGGTGGCTGTGCCATAATTATACAGATCTCAATGCAAACGTTGCACACAGTCTCTCGGGCAAAAGGAATGGAAGGCTCAGACCAACACACTTGTTTCAGGTTCACTCAAACCTGCAGAAAGTTCTCCCTTTCTGTGCCGCAGAGCAGAAGGGGAGAGATGGTGTTCACCAGTATACACACGAGACATAATATTACACATCAGCCATTATACCATATTCTTTTGCTCCAGACAGCCTTGTGGTTAGAACTTGTGTTCTCAATTTGACAACCCGGGTTCAGTCCCTGTCCGAGAGGATTTTCCCCTGGAGTTAACATCAGTGCTGACTCCACTCTCCCCAAAAGTCCTCCGGATGAAATTATAAACCGTGGCCCCGTGTGCGAACGCAAGCAGAACATCTTGTGCACACGTTAAATCCTGTTCCTCTTTTCGAAAGAGTAGGCCATCATGTGCCAGTGAGAACAGATGACAGAATTTACAAAACTGCTTACGCACGGGGACTGAATGAAAAAAGCACATGAGTGCTTATTCCATTATCCTCGACATAAAAGAATAAGTAAATAAAATAAAAATAAAAGCGATGGTGCTTGACTTTTGATGTGTGAATAACCACCAAGCATCTGCTCCGAGATTGTTAAGATATCTAAGATAATAGGCACAGGTATTTTCCTGGAGACTCACTAAAGATCTTCATTAGGTGATGTTCCAACAGATAACATTTAATTTCCCGAGAGAAGCTGGCACTTTCTGTCTGATCTGACCAGAGATGTTGTAGTCACTAAAAACAAGATTGTTTAATTAAAGGAATCTCGTTATAGTTTTATCTCCCTTTATGCGTCATTGCTGTGGTTCTACCCTAACATGGTGGCTATCTAGGTTGACCCTTATGGTTGGCCAGGGCGTGGATACAAGGAACGTAAGTAGTGCTAGTTTTGTACACTTCTAATCTGTATATACTTTGCAAAGTGTTTTTTTTCCCCTGAGATTTAAAATTTTAAAAGTTACAGCTCTGATATGGCTTCGGTGGTCGGCGGGGCTATAAACAACAAGATTGGATTGGATGTTGAGTATTTTTGCAAGGCAGGTTAAATCCATTTACGCTCGAATATGGCATAGAATACCTGTAGCACAGTGAACATGTAGCTGAGCAGACCTATTCAAATCAAATCAATTCAAATCAATATCCTTTTTTATTTCGAGTGTAATGAAAAAGCACTCGTGTGGGTTTGTTTGGTTGTTGTTGTTATTTTTTAAATCCATTCCCCGCCCTTATCAGGGATAACATCATCAACAACAACAAACAAAACAAAACCAGTGAACATTAACAATAACAAAATGATGAAAACAACAAAAGCCCACACGCAGGGAGAAAAAATGATGACAATGACAAAAAAAGGGTAAACAAGCAAGCAGCAAAAAAGAAAACAGAACGATTGGAGCCACTAAAAACACCATCCCACCACCATCAATTAACAAAAGAAATATAAATCATAACATTGTGGTAAAGGGGAAAGAAGAAACTTCAACCAATATTCATTATCATGGGAAAGAAGCGGTAACAATAGCAAATTACATAGGAACAAATGTAATACATTCAAAGAAAAGGAAATTATGCATAACATTTAAAGAAAAACAATGGCATAATGAATTACATTTTACACACACACACACACACACACAACACACACACACACACACACACACACACACACACACACACACCACACACACACACACACACACACACCACACACACACACACACACGTGCGCGTGCATGACACCAATTAGCTTCATGCTAAGGGAAGAATATACTTTAAACTTGTAAAACAAAAGGAATTAATCCACTGGAGGAGAGCGTATAACTATCACTCATAAAATAATAAATCCGAACGTTTAATAGATTAAGAAAAAAAAGAAGTAAGTTTTAAAAAGTTTAAAAGAATTACAAAAAAGGAACTAATGTAAACTCTTTCCTATGTATCAATATCCAACAGTGACATTTTTTTTTTTTTTTTTCAAATTTGAGCTTTGAAACATGGCATAATAGTGGGCCTGTGGCATAGCGGGCCTGTGGCATAACGACATGAATAAAATATTGGCACTGCTGGAACACTTTATTTGCTACACACATTTTATTGCATTTGTAAATTTTGGCAAACCTATAATTTTTCATGGCTAAAAACTCAAGTCCAAATCTACATCCACTATTTATTCTTATACAGTTTTTCAGCGGAAGATAGCATTCATACATTTTGCGGAAAGATGGCGATGATCCACGGATTTGACTAGTGTAAGTGTGTTATGGGTGTGTTTGATTGCCTTAGATGCTTGTTTGCTCCCACAATTCATGTGATCCTCTGCACAGGACCTCGTAGTGAAAATGTGTAGTGAAGAATTGATCATGCATTTTATTTTTTTCACTCTTAAGAATTGAATCGAAGTATTAGCTCAATTTCATAGATTTCAAAAAGGCCTTTGACAGGGTATGGCATGACGGCCTCTGGCAAGTACTCAGGCACTTCAACATTGACAGCTGCCTAATTGAAGTCATCAAGGCTCTGTACGAGAACGCAAGAAGTGCAGTTTTCATGAACAATCACGTGGGCGAATTCTTCAAGACCACGGTTGGGGTTCGCCAGGGCTGCCTTCTCTCACCTGTACTCTTCAACCTCTTCCTCGAAAACATCATGACAGAGACACTGCAAAACCACCACACTTCCATCTCCATTGGTGGAAGACCCCTTTGCAACCTCAGATTTGCAGATGACATTGACCTCATGGGCAGCAGCAAACAAGAACTGCAAATCCTCACAGACAATTTAACAGATCCAGCGAGGGCATGGAGGTCAGTACAGAGAAATCAAAGATCATGGTCAACAGCGCGAGTAATGACATCACGGAAATAAAGATGAATGGAGAAATACTAGAAGAGGTGAGCCAATTCAAATACTTAGGCTCCATCCTAACAAA
Organism: Stramonita haemastoma; assembly: GCA_030674155.1. Classification (NCBI taxonomy): domain Eukaryota; kingdom Metazoa; phylum Mollusca; class Gastropoda; order Neogastropoda; family Muricidae; genus Stramonita; species Stramonita haemastoma. Next base: position 1,565,055 of record CM060327.1, on the reverse strand, counting down.
AGATGGCACATCAAACAATGAAGTGAAAGCTCGCATTGCAACAGCAACATCTGCTCTAGTCAGACTCCAGAGGATCATCAGAAGCAACAACATCAGCTTCTGCACCAAATACCACCTTTACAAATCCCTCGTGATATCTATCCTCCTATATGGCTGTGAATCATGGACTCTGACAGCAGAGTTAGAGAGGAGAATCCAAGCATTCGAGAACAAGTGCCACAGAAGACTCCTCAGAATATCATACAAAGAACACAAGACCAATAACTATGTGAAAGAAGAAATCAAAAAGCGTGTGGGCCCCCAAGAGCCTTTGCTCTCCACCATAAAGAGGAGAAAGCTGATGTGGTTTGGTCACACCACAAGACAAAAACACCCTAGCAAAAACCATCCTGCAAGGAACAGTCGAGGGCAAGAGAAGAAGAGGCCGCCAAAAGAAATCATGGGTTGACAACATCAAAGACTGGACCGCCCAACCCCTGCACACCTCCTACTAGCCACACAGGATCGTGAAGCATGGAAAAAGATCGCTGTTGCGTCTTCTCTCATGTCCCCCCTACGTCCTTTGGGACATGGGACTGAGTGAGTGAGTGTGATTAGCTCCGTGGTTTGACATGCGCCGTCAGGATCTGGTCCAATCAGTGATTGGTGCTGATCGTGTTTATTTTGTTGTTGTTTATTTTATATCGAGGATAATGGGATAAGCACTCGTGTGCGTGTGTGTGTATGCGTTTTGGGGGGAGAGAGAGAGAGAGAGGGGGGGGAGGGGAGAAAATTCAGGGCTCAAACAGGGATCGGGGACGGGATAGCCTAGTGGTCAGAACATTGCGCTGGCAATTTGACGACCCGAGTTCGATTCCCGATGGAGGGGATTTTTCCTCTGGAGATAACATCAGTGCTGACTCCACACTCCCCAATAGTCTTTGGATGAGACTGCAAACCGAGGGTGTGGGAACTTGTGGGAACTCGTGCAGAACATCTTGTGCACATGTTAAATCCTGTTCCGCTTTTCGTAAGAGTAGGCCATTGTGTGCCGGTGGGAACAGATGACAATATTTACACAACTGCATACTCATGGGGACTGGATGAAAAAAAGCACATGAGTGCTTATTTTATTATCCTCGATATAAATATAAAAAATAAAATGAATGAATCGAACCAGCGCTTCTTGTTCACTAGGCGGGTGGGCTACTTCTAGACCACAGGTTGAGTTAAAAATAAGATTGTCGTATGAGAAGATTTGGGAACTTCCCACTAGTCCCAGGGTTCACTAGTCAAGGGTTCGATTTGGCTCCCAAAGCAGTGAAAAACACATGCATGCACGCACACATACATCCATGCACACATACACACATAATAAAAACAATTCAAATTGAATATCCTTTGTTCATTCAAAAATTAAACACAACATTGTCTTTTTGAAACAAAAGTAATTTTCTCGGGGGAAATTGTCTGAGATGTGGTTCCACAGCAGTGAAGGAAAAAACAACAACATACCCCTGTCAGTTGAAATAGTGAGCAATGAGAAATGAAAACTGCTGGGTGTGACTTTTGATTTCACGGTATAACCTTGGTTCGGAAATCAAAGATTCTCAGTGTTGTTGTTGACTAGATAGAACCTCAAAGATTCTCAGTGTTGTTGTTGACTAGATAGAACCTGGATGATCAGTAGTGATGCACCAGATGGCTCACAGCCCGCCAGTAACTGTCCACGTTACGAGCACCATGACGATACTCTCCTTTCAGGGCCAGGAGTTGGTCTTCCAGGAAACCCCACCGTCTAGTGAATCCTTGAAGTAGTGAACCCTTGGATTAGTGAACCCTTCCCGAAGATTCGATACAGCATTTTCAGGTGTAGCAAGTGTAATAGGCCTAGTGACAAAGCTTAGAAAAAGCATCAAACACCTCAACCAATACAAGAAGCTCCTCCTATCTTTCCACTCCCCCTCCCCTTCCATTACTGGCTTAGAAGCAATATCTCAACACTGAAGATGCAGATCATGTATCTTGATAAAGGTGTGTGGGGAAAAAAGTAACAACAGTTTTCTGATCCCTCTTTGGGCTGTGTATCTGGTTAGATGGTATCAGGAAGTGAAGTGCCAGGGTATACACTCAAATACAGTAAGTTGAGTAACACATTTTTTTTCTTTTCAACTGTTGTGCATGGATTGTACCCATCCATGGTAAGCAGCAAGTTTAACAACCTCTGTTCTTCATTTCTGAAGGAGAGAAAGGTTTTCTGAAGCAGGAGCATGGCTGCTCAGATGGTGAGATTTGTTGTCCCCATGCATTTTAAAATATTGTCATCCATGATCCGTTGCTATCGGCATTCCTCTTTTATTCTCCACCATGAATAAATTTTGATTTTATGACTGGCAATGAATCGTCCAATGCCTTTATTGACTGTTTGTTCCTCAGATTGTTCAAAACTAGTTTTTGAAAATTGAAGGGCCCTGCCTCTCCTTTGGAGCTGACCATGGGTGTTACGGAGTTCTTACGAGAGAGAGAGTACAGCTGTTCCAAGTCCTCCAAGTACAGACATTACAAAGAGCATTTGAACAACTGGCTGGACAGTCTGGGTGCGGCACCAGCTGTGAACCAGGTAATATAGATCTCTGTGTGTGTATCACTATCAGCAACCTCCTTCATGTACCATCAAGGCCAACGGCTTTTTCAAGAATAGATATTTTCAGAATTCTCTCTCTCGCTCTCTGTCTGTCTGTCTCTGTCTCTCACTTTCTGTCTGTCTGTCTCTACCTTTTTCTCTCTATATATATAGTATTTCTGTTTTTCTCTCTCTCCCCCCTCCCCCCACTTTTCTCTCTCTGTCTCTTTCTCACCCAAAGCTGCCATATGATATGCACTAACTTCATGCATACAAACCAAAAAATGTCCATCCTTTACTTATCCCATAGTTTAGGGCACCATTGAAAACAATTTGATATGTACACTGAGTTAGTGAGTATGATATCGATGCTCTCTCTCTGATGAGTGTGTTGCAATCAATAAGTGATCATGTATCAGTGCTATCACACATATGGAATTCAGTTTTTAGTGGATATGAATACAGTATCGATTGGTTTTAACTTTTATGATATTCATCATTTATTTTACTGTCTTTTGTGTCTTCAACAGCCATGCGAGTTTTCTGGAGAACCCAAAGCAACATTCTTGGTAGAATTCAGTCCAGATGGGTAAGTAAAAATCACTTTGAAAAATTTCAAAAGTAGAAGTCATTTGGTTGTAAGTCTTTAGATAGATAAGTAGATTCATTGCTAGATAGATAGAGATAGATCAATTTGATACACAATCAGTCAACTGACCACCGAAAGGAAAAATGAAGGAACAAACTTGATTCTTTTAGCAGAATAATGAAGCCCACTGAGTCCAACTCTTGGTAGTTAAAACCTGCTGTTTACTTATAGAGTTTTATTTAATTTATTATATTAATTCTCTTTATATATTTCATAATATGAATTTATTGATAATGTGAAAGTATTATGAAATTCGTTTAATGCAAGTAAATTCTCTTGTTTGTATCCATTCATACACAACCAGAATTTCAAGTAGGATTTGGGTGGAGAGAAAGAGAAAGTAGGGATCAGTATTTGTGGAGCAATCATTATCTCCGTGCTTGCAGACGACACTGACATCACAAGATAGTGATTGTGTACAGTGTCCTTTGTTGCAAGAGTGAGCAGTGGCTACCTTGTTTAAAAACTGATCAAAGGCAAGAACATGAAGAATGAATATATTCAAGTTTTGACTCCTTGTGAAAAGAAGATACTATGAAAATAAAATGAAGTACATCAGGAAAGGCCATATATACTGAAACAGTGCTGGTCATGGTTTGATTGAAACTTGGCTGAAACACCACCTGCACCTGCTTGGTTTTATAAATCAGAGGAAACAGGAAAGACCTATTGTCTCTTTGTTCCCTGGTAGCATACATGTCCCATAGCAGGCATGAACACAGATCAGAAGTGGATTGGTGCAGAAGGGGCAGGTAATGCAATTTTTGTTATAAAAAGCTGTGTTGATGATTGACATTGGTTACTGTTTTGTTTCAGAACAAGAGTTTGTTTGTTTTTATTTTTGTTTTCAGAACAAGAGTTGTTTGTTTGTTATTTCAGAACAAGAGTTGTTTGTTTGTTATTTCAGAACAAAGAGTTTGTTTGTTATTTCAGAACAAGAGTTGTTTTTGTTTTTCAACAAATGTTGTTTGTTATTTCAGAACAAGAGTTGTTTGTTTGTTATTTCAGAACAAGAGTTGTTTGTTTGTTATTTCAGAACAAGAGTTGTTTGTTTGTTATTTCAGAACAAGAGTTGTTTGTTTGTTATTTCAGAACAAGAGTTGTTTGTTTGTTATTTCAGAACAAGAGTTGTTTGTTATTTCAGAACAAGAGTTGTTTGTTTGTTATTTCGGAACAAGAGTTGTATGTTTATTTCAGAACAAGAGTTGTTTGTTTGTTATTTCAGAACAAGAGTTGTTTGTTATTTCAGAACAAGAGTTGTTTGTTTGTTATTTCAGAACAAGAGTTGTATGTTTGTTATTTCAGAACAAGAGTTGTTTGTTTGTTATTTCAGAACAAGAGTTGTTTGTTTGTTATTTCAGAACAAGAGTTGTATGTTTGTTATTTCAGAACAAGAGTTGTATGTTTGTTATTTCAGAACAAGAGTTGTATGTTTGTTATTTCAGAACAAGAGTTGTATGTTTGTTATTTCAGAACAAGAGTTGTATGTTTGTTATTTCAGAACAAGAGTTGTTTGTTATTTCAGAACAAGAGTTGTTTGTTATTTCAGAACAAGAGTTGTATGTTTGTTATTTCAGAACAAGAGTTGTTTGTTATTTCAGAACAAGAGTTGTTTGTTATTTCAGAACAAGAGTTGTTTGTTATTTCAGAACAAGAGTTGTTTGTTTGTTATTTCAGAACAAGAGTTGTTTGTTTGTTATTTCAGAACAAGAGTTGTTTGTTTGTTATTTCAGAACAAGAGTTGTTTGTTATTTCAGAACAAGAGTTGTATGTTTGTTATTTCAGAACAAGAGTTGTTTGTTATTTCAGAATGAGAGTTGTTTGTTTGTTATTTCAGAACAAGAGTTGCCTCCTCCCATGGGGACCACACGGTGCGTGTGACGGAGGTAGCGACGGGGAAGTGCACGCACATCCTGACGGGACATCCGCGCACGCCCTGGTGTCTGGCCTTTCACCCCTCCCACAACGACATCCTCGCCTCCGGCTGCCTGGGGGGGCATGTGCGCATCTGGGACCTCAGGGTCAGCTTTTGTTTGTTGTTTGTTTGTTTTTCCTCAGGGTCAGACAGTTAGATAGTTAGATAGATAGATAGATAGTTAAGCACCTCTGTTTTTTTGTGTGTGTTTGTGGGGGTTTAGGGATAACTAAGTGGTCAGAGCACTTGCTTTTCCCCAGTCAAGTTGAGCAGTGTCCAGTGTGGTTACCAAATGGATGGGTGACCGTTTGCGCACCTTGGCTTCAGTACAGTCCCCCCATTTCACCCAGCTGTAAATGGGTACCTGCCCTCTTTAGGGTCAGGAAAGGTAAAGCAGCGAGGGAGAGGAGATGGGCACTGCCCTCAATATGCTGGCCCCTAGAGAAGCTGATGTCTCTGATGCCTCACTCCCCTACGTCTGCCTAGGTTATGGGACACCTTTACCTTTACCTTAGGGGTTAGTTTTTTGTGTTTGTCTGTATTTTTATGATGGCCTTACGAGTGCATAGAGCTTGATGTTGAGAGAGAAAGGACTGGTAGAAAGGTTGTGTGTGTGGTTGTCTTCTTGAGGATTTTTAGTTATTTTTCTGTGTATTCATCAGAAGTTTATGTTGGGAAACATCATTCATTATTTTGTGTGTGGAGGTTTGGAGAGCTTGCTTAGGTAAGAAAGGGGCAGATGTGTGTATTTTGAATATTGTTCTGGATGGTTCTTCAGTTGAAAATTGTCATGGGAGACCTGGAGAGAAAAGAAATATATGATGGAGACACCAGCTTGTGATGTCAGTAGTTTTTAAAGAAGGCTGATTGTTATGTTGTATTTTCAGTAGTTTTTAAAGAAGGCTTATTATTTTGTTGTTATAGTGTCTTTTCTGTTTTTTGTTTGTTTGCGACAGGGAGGGGGCAGTGAGATGTACAAAACGGAAACGCTGTCACTGATAGCGTCCCTGACCTTTCACCCAGTGGACAACATCTTGGTGTTCTCCACCAGGAACAAAATGTACATCTGGGACTGGACAGAGTCCAAGCCCGCCATCACCTGTGAAACCACTGTGGGGTCTGTGCGGTAAGCGGGAGTGGGTGGGACATCAGGGCTATAAGGGTGTGTATGTCAGGAGAGGAGTGCACAGGACATCATTGCAATCACAGATTGCAATACAGTATACTTCTTCGTCAAACTTTCATACAGCAACCAACTATTCTTCTCTGTCATATGAGTGAAAATGGGTTGGATTGCTGTTAAACGCCTGACAAGTCAGGCCCAACCCATCCAAATTCGGTTTGGGAGAGAATTGTTATCTTTTCGGAAAAAAGGCAGGAGAATGGACCAAGAAGGCAGAAGATAGACAAGGTGACAGACAGAAAAGGAACAGGGCAGAAACAAAGACAGGGATAGAAAAGAGGGAATTTGTAGCACAGAATTTCCAGAAGGTGGGGATGCTGTTTATGCTGACAGGTCCGCGGCAACCCGCTCAAGGGAGGACATGATACTAGATAGCATAACACGGATTGGAGAAGGGATTTTCTTTTGTTGTTTTGTTTTTTACATTATAATAGACAGCATAATACGGATTAGGGAAGAGATTTTCTTTTTGACATCAGAGTCAGTACAAAACCTTTGTTTAGTGGACCTGAAAATTTGTAATCAGACTGACTACACAAACTCCAGTGGATGCTTGCATTCCTTTCAAAGTAACTATGCTTTGCTTTTTAAAAAAAGTTCATTTGGCTCAAAGTGTACTTGTACAAAAGTTGCCATAGAAATCGCTTTTTCTCTTCTCTTTTTTTCATAACCAAGAAGTCAGCATCTTCAAAGTGTACACTGCTCTCTGTCCCCTGATTTCCACATAAGGGGGTGCTACCTGGTAGCTCTTCTAGGAGATGGAAGTATCTCCCTGGCTTTTTTTTTAATGGTCTTTTTATTTTATTTTATCTTTTTTATTCTTTTATTTTAAGGATAATGGAATGAGCACTCATGCACTTTAAATTTATTATTTTTTTATTTGCATCTGTTATGTCAGTGTGAACGAAGCCAAAGTCCCGTGAACAAGAACAGATGGCCAGTAACTGAATGAAACTGACCACACACTCTCTCTGTCATGACAGGTGGGTGAAGTTTGACCGCTATGGGCACTGCCTGTACACGGGCATCTGTAATGGACAGACGGGCAACAGATTCAACATCATGGAAAGGTAACGTTAGTTCACTGGGGGCAGAACATTACAGGGCCATTTTCATCTTGAAACTTTGTTTGAAAAAAAAGTCTCTGAAGTGTATAGTTTGAATGATTAACAGTATTATATTAAAAAACTTTGTTTGAAAATAAGTCTCTGAAGTATGTAGACTGAATGATCATAGTTGATGATATGCGCAATCTTGTTATGAAGTAGTGTATTCCACATCATTTGATCTTCTATGAAGAAGCAGTGCTAGTAAAATCACATCACTTAATCTTCTTCTACTCCATTGTTTCTCAAATGGAAGTCTTCTTCATCCAACACTCCGACAGCAACTATTGCTGCCCGTCATGTCAGCAAAAATGGATTGTGCTGCCATTAAGCACCTGACAAGTCAGGCCCAGCACATCTGGTGTGGGATGGAATTCCACAATACATAATTGGTGAGATGTTGGCATCCATGACTATTTTTATCCCACAGTTAGATCATATCTTTCCTTGTAACTTTAGCGTGTGCAGTGTGTGTGTGTGTTTTGGTGTATGTGTGTTTTGGTGTGCGTGTCTGTGTCTGTGTCTATGTTTACATGCATTTTTTTTCTCAACTTCAGTCAACATTGTTACTGTTCTGTAGTAAAGTCTTTCACACAGAATTCTGTTCAGCAGAAACCAGGGAATTCTTTTTTGGAAGAATTCATGTCTGATAATAACGTGATTTTTTTTTTTCAGGCTTGAGAGTGGACTGGGTCGTGGGGGCAGCAGTGTCGGCAGTGATCACCCAGGCATGCATCCCAACGCCAGCCGCCGCCGCCAGAACCAGCGCAACTACATCAGGATCCTGGAGTTAGGGCTGCATGGCTCTAGCGACCAACAGGCAGAGGAAGGTGTGTGTGTGTGTTGTGTGTGGTGTGTGTGTGTGTGTGTGTGTGTGATGTGTGTGTGTGTGTTATGTGTGTGTGTGTGTGTGTGATGTGTGTGTGTGTGTTATTGTGTGTGTGTGTGTGTTGTGTGTTTATGTGTGTGTGTGTGTGTGTGTGTGTGTGTGTGTGTGTGGTGTGTGTGTGTGTGTGTTGTGTGTGTGTGGTGTGTTGTGTGTGGGTGTGTGTGTGTGTTGTATGTGTGTGTGTGTGTATGTATCTACAGTTTGAGAAAGATAATTTGATAGAATGCCATGGTGACATTGTTAACAGCTCATGGTGGACAGAACACTCACTCACTCACCCACCCACCCTCACCCACCCACTCACTGACTCTCACTCACTCACTGTGTTGTATTTCAGACCCGGAGCGCCCCCCCTCCCCTACCCACCAGGATCGGCTGCGGCAAGCGTACCACTACGCACGCTACGTGTCCAACTTAAGGGAGGGGGAGGAGGAGGGGGAGCAGCAGAACCCGCGCCATACAGCTACTGACTCCCTCAGGAGAGAGGCCGACCAGCTCAGGTTTCGGTGAGTCAGGCAGGAACATGTGGACACTTTTACATTTTACACCACTTTAACCCTCTTGCATTCGGATTCTCTGAACACAACACTACCCCTAGATTTCGCATTCCATCACAAAGTCAGGTCAGGCACACATGCTTGCTGGCCTTTTCCTCCTTCTAAGAACATTCACTCACTCACTCATTTACTCAGTCCCATGACCCAAAGGACGTAGGGGGGACATGAGAGAAGACGCAACGGAGATCTTTTTCCATGCTTCACGATCCTGTGTGGCTAGTAGGAGGCGTTGCAGGGGTTGGGCAGTCCAGTCTTTGATGTTGTCAACCCATGATTTCTTTTGGCGGCCTCTTCTTCTCTTGCCCTCGACTGTTCCTTGCAAGATGGTTTTTGCTAGGGTGTTATGTCTTGTGGTGTGACCAAACCACATCAGCTTTCTCCTCTTTATGGTGGAGAGCAAAGGCTCTTGGGGGCCCACATGCTTTTTGATTTCTTCTTTCACATAGTTATTGGTCTTGTGTTCTTTGTATGATATTTTGAGGAGTCTTCTGTGGCACTTGTTCTCGAATGCTTGGATTCTTCTCTCTAACTCTGCTGTCAGAGTCCATGATTCACAGCCATATAGGAGGATAGATATCACGAGGGATTTGTAGAGGTGGTATTTGGTGCAGAAGCTGATGTTGTTGCTTCTGATGATCCTCTGGAGTCTGACTAGAGCAGATGTTGCTGTTGCAATGCGAGCTTTCACCTCATTGTTTGATGTGCCATCTTTTGTTAGGATGGAGCCTAAGTATTTGAATTGGCTCACCTCTTCCAATATTTCTCCATTCATCTTTATATTCCGAACATACCAGCAGCTATAACTACTTCCAGACTCTCAGAAGGGTTTCTACCTCCAGCGTGATAGAGCTTTGGCATACGGTTGCAATTGGTGATGGTCACAGCGTGATGGAAATCTACAGTGTGTACATCCCAGTAAATCCTGGTTCGGGATTCAGGTAGGGGGGTGGGGGGGGGGGGGGCAATTATTCAATCCCGGCAAATCCAGGTTCAGGACTAAGAGGGTTAAGTAATGGCAGATTTCTGACTCTTTCTGTCCATTCGTCTGTTTATGTGTGTGATTTTGTGTGGTGCTTAGAAATATTTTGTGTGTATGTTTTTATTTATTTATTCATTTTTATATTTATATGTGTCGATGAAAGCGTACTTATGGAATAAGTAACTGAACTGTTCACCCAGAAGTACCGGCCATCCCTGCAGGGACAGATTCCACACCGTCTACACCGGAGAAGTGGAAGAGATGTATATGCAGATTTGTCACCATGAGATGACAGTACCAAAAGCAACAGAAAACCACTTTTTATAGTTTGTCAGAATAATGGGTGCTGATGGAACTGTGGATATCGGAATGTACCTGAAATTGGAATGTGTAGGCTGAGGCCAGCAGGCAGACCTCCTGCAAGGTTTTTAAAAAAATTTTTTTTAACCTCTTGCTGAGTTACAAGCACTGATTGACCAACTGACCAACCAACATGTGAGCATTTTTTATAGTGGTTGGTTTTTTTCCATTTTATAAAGAACTGATGATACTGACCATCATCACATTCATTGCTGATTGTACTTGAAAGCTGATGAAGCCTGATAACAGTATGTCTTTCAAAGTCCCTGAAAGCCTGAACAAACAATAACTCTTACTATCAGTGTGTCTCTTGATGTCCCTGAAAGCCTGAACAAACAATAACCCTGACTATCAGTGTGTCTGTTGATGTCCCTGAAAGCCTGAACAAACAATAACTCTTGCTATCAGTGTGTCCCTTGATGTTCCTGAAAGCCTGAACAAACAATAACTCTGACTATCAGTGTGTCTCTTGATGTCCCTGAAAGCCATAACTCTTACTCTCAGTGTGTCTCTTGATGTCCCTGAAAGCCATAACTCTTACAATCAGTGTGTCTCTTGATGTCCCTGAAAGCAATAACTCTTACAATCAGTGTGTCTTGATGTCCCTGAAAGCAATAACTCTTACAATCAGTGTGTCTCTTGATGTCCCTGAAAGCAATAACTCTTACTATCAGTGTGTCTCTTGATGTCCCTGAAAGCAATAACTCTTACAATCAGTGTGTCTCTTGATGTCCCTGAAAGCAATAACTCTTACTCTCAGTGTGTCTCTTGATGTCCCTGAAAGCAATAACTCTTACTCTCAGTGTGTCTCTTGATGTCCCTGAAAGCCTGGCCAGGAGTCAGAGGAGTGCGTCACATCAGGGACGGCTGTCCAGGAGTGGACTGCGAATGGTGGCCAACAGCCCTCCCCCCCAGCCCGCCAGGAACAGAGAGCAGGATGAGGAACACATCATGGTAAGTGAGAGAAAGAGAGACAGAGCAGGGTGAGGAACATATCATGGTAAGTGAGAGAAACAGAGAGCAGGGTGAGGAACATATCATGGTAAGTGAGAGAAACAGAGAGATGAGGAACACATCATGGTAAGTGAGAGAAACAGAGCAGGATGAGGAACACATCATGGTAAGTGAGAGAAACAGAGAGCAGGATGAGGAACACATCATGGTAAGTGAGAGAAACAGAGAGCAGGATGAGGAACATATCATGGTAAGTGAGAGAAACAGAGAGCAGGATGAGGAACATATCATGGTAAGTGAGAGAAACAGAGCGGGTGAGGAACATATCATGGTAAGTGAGAGAAACAGAGCAGGATGAGGAACACATGGTAAGTGAGAGAAACAGATAGATGAGGAACATATCATGGTAAGTAGAGAAACAGATAGATGAGGAACATATCATGGCAAGTGAGAGAAACAGAAACACAGACAGGATGAGGAACATATTATGGTAAGTGAGAGAAACAGAAACAGAGAGCAGGATGAGGAACACATCATGGTAAGTGAGAGAAACAGAGAGCAGGGTGAGGAACATATCATGGTAAGTGAGAGAAAACAGAGAGCAGGGTGAGGAACACATCATGGTAAGTGAGAGAAACAGATAGATGAGGAACATATCATGGTAAGTGAGAGAAACAGATAGATGAGGAACATATCATGGCAAGTGAGAGAAACAGAAACACAGACAGGATGAGGAACATATTATGGTAAGTGAGAGAAACAGAAACAGAGAGCAGGATGAGGAACACATCATGGTAAGTGAGAGAAACAGAGAGCAGGGTGAGGAACATATCATGGTAAGTGAGAGAAACAGAGAGCAGGGTGAGGAACATATGGTAAGTGAGAGAAACAGAAACACAGACAGGATGAGGAACACATCATGGTAAGGGCCAGAAAGAGAGAGCAGGGTGAGGAACATATCATGGTAAGTGAGAGAGAAACAGAGAGCAGGGTGAGGAACACATCATGGTAAGTGAGAGAAACAGAGAGCAGGGTGAGGAACACATCAGGGTAAGTGAGAGAAACAGAGAACAGGCTGAGGAACACATCAGGGTAAGTGAGAGAAACAGAAACAGAGAGCAGGCTGAGGAACACATCATGGTAAGTGAGAGAAACAGAAACAGAGAGCAGGGTGAGGAACACATCAGGGTAAGGGCCAGAAACAGAAACAGAGAGCAGGGTGAGGAACACATCAGGGTAAGGGCCAGAAACAGAGACAGGGTGAGGAACACATCAGGGTAAGTGAGAGAAACAGAGACAGGGTGAGGAACACATCATGGTAAGGGCCAGAAACAGAGACAGGGTGAGGAACACATCAGGGTAAGGGCCAGAAACAGAGACAGGGTGAGGAACACATCAGGGTAAGGGCCAGAAACAGAGACAGGGTGAGGAACACATCAGGGTAAGGGCCAGAAACAGTGACAGGGTGAGGAACACATCAGGGTAAGGGCCAGAAACAGAAACAGTGACAGGGTGAGGAACACATCAGGGTAAGGGCCAGAAACAGAGACAGGGTGAGGAACACATCAGGGTAAGGGCCAGAAACAGAGACAGGGTGAGGAACACATCAGGGTAAGGGCCAGAAACAGAAACAGAGAGCAGGGTGAGGAACACATCAGGGTAAGGGCCAGAGGTACAGCCTCTCCCCAGTAGAGGGGTACAGCTGGAATTGAAGGTTTGAGAGCTGGCGTTTGTAACTCTGTGCTTGTGTAGTGTGTATGTGTGGGTGCTTGCTTTCTTGTTTGTGTCGTTGTTAGGAATGGAAATCTGCATGTAAGCAAAACAAACAAAAAAAACAAAACTGTATACAGGGCAGAACACTTGGAAACATGTGGCTACCTTCATGGTGGGCAAAAACTGGAGCATACACAGAGTTTCCCCATTGCTAACCCTTAGGAAAGAATGAAAGAAAAAAGGAAGATCACCCAGAAAATGCACTCTGTCTGTCTGTCACTCTTCCCTCCTGGGCATCACTGTCAGTCTGTAAAGTACACATTGGATGAGATGTTTACATGCATGGCTCTTTTTAACTACTTCACCATATAGGCTGCCGTATTCCGATTTCAGAGGGTTCATATAATTCTTCTTTTTTTTTCAGCAATTGATCGAAACAGCGGAAAACCGTCGAAATCAGCGGCTGAGAGAAATCTCGGCCAGGTGTGAGGCGCGGCAGAGAGTGGGTGCAGAGGGCAGGGAGCCAGGGCTGTTCCGGCCTCCCCCCCCTGACCTGCTGTCCATGGTGGCTGGGGGGGGCAGGGAGGGGGGGGCGGGCCACAGCGCTCCCTCCCCCTCCCCCTCTGTGGCGGTGAGGACTGCCTGCACCCAGAGTGACCCCGCCACCCGGCCATCGCTGCCCCCCCCCACCAGCAGTCAGCCCCGGGGGGAAAACATGGAGGAGGGGGGGGACCCCGGCTCCCTGCTGTCTGGGCGACAGGCCAGGATCACCTCCCTCTCAGCATCGACATCGACGCCAGGTTTGAGCTGGAGGTGCCGGAGTCGTCTGCCCTTAGCAGCGGGGGCGCCAGCAGTGCCGCCACTGTGCCCCCTGACCGACCCTGCAGGAGCCCCCACACAGCCAGGGCCCGGGACAGGAGCAGGAGTCCTCAGGGGAGGAGGCGCAGTGCCTCTTCTTCCTCCAGTGGTGGTCAGACACGGGGCCTGGTGCTGCCTCAGCCGGTGCACCCTCCCCCCTCCAGCTTTGCCCCTGCAGGAGACCTGGCATCCTCTCCCTCTGTGGCCAGTGTCAACAGCTGCTCTGCCCTGTCTGCACACACGCTGCGTCTGAGCTCCGCTTCATCCTCGGCATTCCAGTCTGTGTTTCCTTCTGCCCCGGACAGCCACAGTGGGCAAGGGGTTTTGGGCAGGAGCGAGTTGGAGAGACTTGGTTTAGCAGTGGCTAACAGCACTTGTATTCCGCCGTCCGTCCCTCGTGTGAGTGGTAGTGATGAACATGCCCCCCTCTCCAGCCCCCCCCTCCTGTCAGCATGGAGGCCAGTGGCGCTGGAGGCAGTACTTCCTCCTCCAGCCACAACCCCCCTCCCTGTGTGCCCTCTTTCCCTGATTATGCCTCCTCTGGGGCAAGCTCTACTGGTGCTAGGTCGTGTAACATGTGTTCCTCCTCCTCCTCAGCTGTTGGCTCTGATCCTGTGCCGAGCGCTTCCCCCTGTGTTCCTCACGAGGCATCGTCCTCAGTGGAGGCCACGCCCCTCACCTCAGCGCCAACTGAGCCGAGGGATTCAACCTCCAGAGCCACCAGCGATGTGGAGGCAGAGAGACAGGAAGCGCACAGGAGGGATCTGAACAGGAGTTACGCGGCAAGTGTCCTGCGGTCCTACCTGCTGCGTAGAGCGCCCCCTAGACCCCCGGCCAGACAGCCAGGGAGCGCGTCGTCTGAGTCGGGAGCCTCTTTTGACTGGACGGACTTTCAGAAAGGCACCATGTCCTGCATGTACCTGACCCGCTTTCTCCGCGTCTTTCCAGACAAGGCAGAGTTCAAGAAGGAGCTGGAGGAGATTCGGCGCCTGAGGCAGACGTCGGCCTACGTGTGCGACATCTTCAGCAGAGACCACATCATGTGCCCGGTGTGCTTCACCCCGCTGTACCGCCCGCGGGCCGAGGAGCCCAGCTGGATCGGGGACTACCTGATCCGGGGCAGCTGTGCGCGCAGAGGCCGGCCCCCCCTCTTCCCCCTCAGCACCACCACCAGCAGGCTGAGGCCTGAGTCTCCCCTGGCCAACGTCCACATCATGTGGAACGACCGCCAGGAGGGAACCCTCGACGCCTCCAGCCAGACTCTCAGAACCTGCAGAGAGCCAAACCACGTGGATCAGAGCACAGACACCACCGACTCCTCACACGCTTCTCAAGGTGAGAAGGACGAGATGTGGAGAAGTGAGGGATGGTGGCACAGTGGTAAGTACTGTGTAGAGAAGGGAGTGATGGTGGCACAGTGGTAAGTACTGTGTAGAGAAGTGAGGGATGGTGGCACAGTGATAAGGACTGTGTAGAGAAGTGAGGGATGGTGGCACAGTGGTAAGGACTGTGTAGAGAAGTGAGGGATGGTGGCACAGTGGTAAGGACTGTGTAGAGAAGGGAGGGATGGTGGCACAGTGGTAAGGACTGTGGACTGTAGGCCTGGAGACTGTCCATAGAACAACTTTCAGCTGGGATTTTGTCAGTGAGAATTTTCTGGTGTGGTGGGCATACAAATGGGTCCATATACTTCACATAGCACATGCATAGCAATCATAGGTAAGTTGAGTTTGCATAAAAGATGCATACATTTACAGTAATAGCAGTTACACCATACATTGTACAATAGACCACCCAGTTGTCAAATGTCATGATTATGTGCAAACCTCTACACTGTAAGTAAGATGAACATGCATACTCACATGCCACACACACTCACACACACACTCACACGCACGCACGCACACACGCACGCACGCGCGCACACACACACACACACACACACACACACACACACATACACACACACACACACACACACACACACACACACACACACACACACACACACACACACACACACACACATTCTTTGTAGAACACTCTGCCAGCAACTATTGTCTGTCATATGAGAGAAAATGTGTCGGGGGCCCAGTGCATCCAACTTTTGCGTATTTATATATTTATATGTATTTATATACATATTTATGTAACTGCCTATCAGTTGCCTCCACTTTCTTTTAATATTCATCCAACCTGTAGATTATTTTATTTATTATTTATTATCTTTTTAACCTTTAGATTAAAATGTACACATCTCAAGGTGGCACTCAGACTGTGTGCGTATCAATGTCAGGAGGTGCAGTGGAGGAGAGTGCTGGGCCCTCCACGTCTCAGCCTGGCCAGTCAGGGGCGAGTCACTCCCTGCCTGAAGGGGAGAGCAGTGTGCCCGACACGGTTGAAGTCATTCGCGGCGTGGACGGCGTCCAGGAGACGATCTCCTACTGGGAGCTGGCTCAGTGTCTGATCAACAGAGAGGACGTCACAGTGGTGGGCCAGCCTCAGACATCGGGTGAGAGAGAGAGAGAGGGGGAGAGAGACAGACAGACAGACAGACAGACAGACAGACAGACAGACAGACAGACACAGACAGACAGACAGAGACAGACAGACAGGGGGGGGGAGGGAGGGAAGAAGGGAGACAGAGAGAGAGAGGTATTATTATCTGTGATGGCAGGATGGCAGACCTGTATATATATATATATATGTATGTATGTATACATGTGTTAATCATTTATTTATTCATTCTTTTTATTTTGAGGATAATGGAATAAGCATTTATGTGTGTCTTCATTTTAACGTCTATCCACTAAAAAGTGATTTTAGACAAAAGCATTTATATGCTTTTTTACATGTGTATGTGTGTGTGTGTGTTTATCGTTGTGCGTTCTCCAGCTTAACACTCTGGGGGTCGCTCAGAATATACACTCTTGACTCACTCATCCCACCTGGGAATTTCTGTGAGACTGAAGTTGTGCACTGAATGAGAAGATTGTGCCTATGACTGTTTTCAAGTACCTCACCATATAGGCAGTCCTTCTCCAACTTCAGAGGATTTTTTTTATTCTTTAAAAGAGTGCAGGTTGTTATGTTAAGAGCTTGTCATGGCTGAAGGCAATCTCAACACAACATTTTACAACATAACAACATTTTAGTGTAGGCCTTGGCACTTAATTAAGCTGCCTTGAATAACTGACGTACGCAGAAGATCAAGCATGCGTGTTGGAAGATCCTGTAACTTAGGTCAGCATTTGGTAGAGTATGGAAACATGAACGTATGGAGAGCAAGCAGAATTTCACCCCTGCACCCCAACAGCCGGTTGACAAGCGGCGTGCTTTGAACAGGCGATGCAGAAGAGGGCTCGGGACCCTCCACCTCCACCTCCTCCCAGTCCCAGTCCACAGACGGCAGCAGCGGCAGCAGCCTGCCCACGGTGCTGATCATGCGGGGCAGTGACGGGGGGCGTGAGGCCATCAGCTGTCGGCAGTTTGCGCGCCGTGTGGCCAACAGGGAGGACATCATTGTCCTGGGCAGCTTCCGCAGATTCGAGTCGCCCCCCGCCCCTGTGCCCCCCCCTCCCCCCTCCCCTCCTCTCTGTGGTCTGCAGGGTGAGCGTGGACAGAGGGTGTGGTGTAGAGAGATAGGTAGAGAGAGAAAGAGAGAGAGAGAGAGGTAGAGAGATAGAGAGATAGATAGATATTGATATATATATACACACACACACAGGCCTTACAGTGTTAGCATATATCATGTATTGTGCTGTCTTCATTATCATCAAAAGTAGGATTGGGGAAAAAAATCTTTCTTTATCTCTCTCTCACTCTCTTTTTCTGTCTCTCTCTCTCTGTCTCTCTCCCTCTCTCATTCTCTCTTTCTCTCTCATTCTCTCATTCTCTCTCATTCTCTCTCTGTCTCTCTCTGTCTCTCTCTGTCTCTCTCTGTCTCTCTCTCTTTCTCTCTTTCTCTCTCTCTCTCTCTCTCCCTCTCTTCTCTCTCTCCCCTCTCTCCCTCTCTCTCTCTCTCTCCTCTCTCTCTCCCTCTCTCTCTCTCTCTCTCTCTCTCTCTCTCTCTCTCTCTCTCTCTCTCCTCTCTCTCTCTCTCTCTCTCTCTCTCTCTCTCTCTCTCCCTCTCTCTCTCTCTCTCTCTCTCTCTCTCTCTCTCTCTCTCCTCTCTCTCTCTCTCTCTCTCTCTCTCTCTCCTCTTCTCTCTCTCCTCTTCTCTCTCCTCTCTCTCTCCTCTCTCTCTCCTCTCTCTCTCTCTCTTCCTTTTGTAAAGGTAAAGATGTTCCCATAACCTATGCAGTTGTAGGGGAGCGAGGCATCACAGACCTCAGCTTCTCTAGGGGCCAGCATACTGAGGGCGGCACCAATCTCTCCCTCGCTGCTTTACCTTCCCTGACCCTAAAGAGGGCAGGTACCCATTTACAGCTGGGTGAACTTAGGGGACTGTACTGAAGCCAAGGTGCATGAACAGTCACCCATCCACAAGGCAAACACGCTCAGAGCTGTTGAACCCTTAGTTGGGGAGAGCAAGTGCTCTGACCACAGCTCATGTGTAATAATTATTTATCTTTATGTTCAGGGAAAAAACAAATTTTCAAAATATAGCACTTATTAGATACTTTTGGAACATGTATATATATGAAAAACATATCGATCATCAGTGACAAAAAAGATAAAGGAACAAAACTGACAGGAGTGAAGTAAAGGGAGGTAAATTTAAGATTGACATCCATGAATATTCATTGTTAAAGCCACCTTCACTGTGTTCTTAGTTTATCAAAAAATACATGACGTTTTCATGGTATCAGTTGATGACACCAGTTTAGTTCAGATGCCCACATTGTTGTCATGTAAGCGAGCATGATGCTTGAAGGAGCCATTGAAGAGCAGTGCAGGACTGTGTTTCAGGGACTACAGCAGCAAGAGACTTGGCCAGGATTCAGCTGACTGCCAATCCATATCTCCCTGTGCCACCCCCCTCCCCTCCCTCCACTCCATCCTCCTTTTCCTTGTCCTCTTTCTCCTCCTCCTCCTCTTCCTCCTCTTCCTCCTCTTCCATCACTCCCCCCTCCTCCTCCTCCTCCTCTTTCCTCCTCTTCCACCTCCTCCTCTTCAGCAACTTCCCAGCAGCAGAATTCCAGTTTTCCCCCTGTCCCTCGGTGAGTTCTTGTGGGGATTTTTTGTGTATTCTAAATTTTGGAGTTTTATTTATTTTTGTTTTGTTGGGGAGGGGGGGGGGGGTTATTCCTCAGCTAGAGCTCTGAGGTTCATCAATGGCGAGGTTTCCCATCATTCAGGTCACTGCATTCCGACTTTGGGAATGGTGTCTAAACATGACACTTGTGTGCTTACTGGGGTTTCTTCCCTGTCATGTGTTCCTACCGGCACACAGTGGCTTACTCTGCGGAAAAGCAGAATGGGTTTTTAATGTGTGCATAAGATTTTTTGCGTGCATTCGCACACAAGGCTAAGGTTTGTAATTTCATCTGAATGACTTTGACATTCAGTTCAATTTTTTTCGTCAAACTGGGAAGAAAGGGCAAGGCTGGGATTGGAACCCAGAATCTCACGATTGACTTGTTAGGCAGGTGAATGTCTTAACCATCCTGCCACCTTCCTTCTTCTTGTGTGTTGCTATGCCGTCAGTTGCAGTAACCACTGAAAGGCAGTAAATTGGATTTATTGGTTATCGTTGACGAACTTTGCATAAAAACAGATTTGATTCAAAGGAGGATCTATCCCCCAAGCCAGAATGCAAGGGGGGATGGTGGTGTATTAAAAAATCTCACCATTGGTGAACCTCAGAACTCTAGCCCAGGAACAGACAAACAAAACAAAAAAACTTTGAAAACAAAAGATCACCAGAAGCTGACATTAGGTCTGTGCAGTGCAGTGTAGAGTAATAGAGTGATTTAGAAAGAGCTGCACAATCACTAATGATGCTCCTCTCTGATCACCCATCCAATTCTAAGTCTTGTTTGAGCCAGCGTACATGAGGGTGTGAAAGGAAAACATAGGGAAACATCGAAGATTATCATTCATGTGTTGTTGTTTTTTGGTGGGTTTTTTTGCAAACACATATGTATGATAGAAAAGAACAACATGTATTACTTACAATTTTCATAATATATAGATCCCCAAAGCTGGAACGCGGCTGTCTTCATGGTGGGCAAAAACGGTTGCGTTAACAAAATCTCAGATTGGTGAACTTCAGAGAAGTTTATCCCCCCCCCTCCCCCCACCAAATCCCTATGGATTTAAAAGATTTTTTTATATTGACACTGATTCTTTTATTTTGATTCTTTGATTTCCTTGATTGAATTTCATTTCAAAATAAGGAAAAAGTACAAACAATGTAAACATATTGAGGAAAAACAAAGAAAACATAATGAAGTAAAAGCACAAACACTGTAAACATAACACACATACAATGTAAACATGAGGAAAAAGCACATACAATGTAAACATGATGAAGGAAAAAGCACAAACAGTGTAAACATGATGAGGGAAAAAGCACAAACAACTGAAGCCTAACAGTTCCTTGTTTCCGCACAGCATCTACGTGCAGCGGCCGTCCTCAGAGGACCTGCCTCAGGGCAGCAGCGGTCAGGAGACGGGGGGAGGGGGAGGGGGGAGTGTGCAGGAGGGGGATGCCCTTCACCCTCACTACGCGGACAGTGTCATGAACCATCCACAGCTGGACACCGCACACAACTACCAGCTCTCCGTCAACAGGGCCATTGCTGGTCAGTGCGGTGAGGTGGGGGGTGGGGTGGGGTGTGGTGGTGGGGTGAGGTGGGGGGGGGGGGTGAGGAGTGGGGTGGGGTGGTGTGGTGAGGTGTGGTGGTGGGGTGTTGTATGGTTCAGTGGGTTGTAGTGTAGTGTGGTGTAGTGTAGTGTGGTGTGGTGTAGTGTAGTGTAGTGTAGTGTAGTGTGGTGTGGTGTAGTGTGGTGTGGTGTAGTGTGGTGTAGTGTAGTGTGGTGTAGTGTGGTGTAGTGTAGTGTGGTGTAGTGTGGTGTAGTGTGGTGTGG
>CM060327.1:1501755-1539255 GCA_030674155.1 Stramonita haemastoma | reverse complement strand
GACGGCTTTGTGCTGTTTCAAGTGAGATTGACACAGCGCGTGGCGAAGCCACGCGAGGAGACGAAGACAAAGACCACTGTACACTTGGCCTAGGCGTAGACCCAACCCAACATATCTATGAGTCATGTTGTAGTCCTTGTTTAAATAAAGAGTCTTCTTTAAATGATGATCTTGGTACTGTTGAAAGTATTAATTCCGTGTCTTGTACTATTAATGAAATTATTGAAATTGAGTGTGTAGATGATGTAGTAGATCAACTGGATTGTGACATTACAAATCAAACAAATAAAACTTTTTCTTTTTTGTCCTGGAACATTAATGGGTTGTTTTCAAAACTCTCCGATGGAGATTTTGTGTCGTATGTGCGTAGCTTCGATTTTATTTGTCTGACAGAAACGTTCCTAGAAGATATTCAGCCAGATGTGTTTAGTGGCTATAAGGCCTTCTGTAAGTCGGCAATTAAAGTTAGCCATCAAGGGAGGCGATCAGGGGGAGTAGTTTGTTTCATAAAGCATGAGTTAGCTGCTCTTGTAAAATGTTTAGATGTTCCATACCCTAATATTTGTTCTTTTCTCTGTGACAAATCTTTGTTGTGTACTTCAAGAAATGTTTTGCTTGTATGTGTGTATATCCCACCTGAAGGTTCTCCTTTTTATAACATGTTTGACTATGATAACGGGATTGCTATGTTGGAAGAATATTTAGTCAATTGTGCTGTTACTTTGGATGAAGTTGATATAATATTGTGTGGAGACTTAAATAGCAGGACATCAAATTTTTCTTGTCATCATGTGGCGAATGACTGTATTTTAGATTCTTATAGTAAAAGCATGTCTCTCAGTGGTAATCGGTATTCTGAAGATTCTGTTATCAATAATTATGGTAAGTTATTATTGAATATGTGTACTGCACTTAGTTTGCAAATTCTGAATGGCGTGTGTAATGGCGATCAGCAAGGACGCTTTACCTATATTTCTGATGGAGGATGCAGTGTTAATGATTATTTTTTAGTGTCAGATGATTTGTTCTCTCAGATTTTTGATTCATGTCGTTTGTTTGTTGCTGAACGTTCTGATTCAGATCACCTTCCTGTAGAATTACATATTAATCCATTGTGTAAAACATATGTAACAGCTGAAGAGCCATCTGTAGTGGAAAAGTTTGTGTGGGATGAAAACAAACTCTCAGCTTATAAAGATAATCTTTGTGAGGAGGACATGTGTGTAAATTTTTCAAGTGCCTTACAGATGATTGATGAGAACATCAATGAAGCTCTAGATTTGTTTAATGATTGCATAAAGTCCAGTGCTAAATGTATACAGAAACAGGTACATCCTAATAAAGGTTTACCTAATGCTACATGGTTTGATAATGAATGTAAAAGTATGAAATATAGAGTAAGAAAACTGTTGAAGACTTACCGAAAAACGTTAAAGAACGAAGACAAAAACAGGTACTGCATCTTAAGAAGGGAATATAAATACATGTTAGAAAGGAAAAGGAAACAGTATAATATGTCATTACTTGCAGACATGGTGTCTTCAATTTCCTCTCAAGTCCAGTTCTGGAAGAGTGTTAAGAAGGCATCATTTAGAAATAGTCAGCCAAAGAATAGTATATCAGTTGACAGTTGGTTTCAACATTTCAAAAACCTGCTGGAGAAAGATTCATCAGACAACTCCATGAATGCTAATGTTGACTATGATGAAAGTGAGGAAGATTTTGATCGTCCAATATCTAAAGGTGAAATATATTGGGCACTTAGAAAACTAAAGAATGATAAAGCAGCAGGTCCTGATCAAATCATTGGAGAATTGCTGAAAAATGGAGGTGAAAATGTAGTGCTTTTCCTTCTAAAATTGTTTAACAAAATCTTTGATGATGGCCTTTTCCCAGATAATTGGACTGAATCTATAATCCTAACATTACACAAAAAGGGTGATGTTGATAACCCTAATAACTACAGGGGAATCTCTCTTAGTGACATAAGTAGTAAGTTGTATAGTACTATCATTAATAATAGATTACAAGAATGGGTTACGAAAAATGATATTACAGGTGAACACCAAGCTGGTTTTAAGAGAGGATACTCTACTATAGATCATATGTTTACTTTGCTTGCGTTTGTTCAGAAACAGTTTACTCATAACCGTAAACTGTATGTGGCATTTATTGACTTTGAAAAGGCATTTGATTCTGTTAATAGAAACTTGTTGTGGCCTATTCTCCAGAAAAATGGTGTGAGGGGTAAATTATTACGTTGTTTGAGAGCCATGTATCAGAATGTCAAAAGCAGAATAAGATGTGGTACTAAACTGACTGACATAATATACTGTACCACTGGTGTTAAACAGGGCGATGTATGTAGCCCTTTATTGTTTTCTGTTTTCATTAATGAGTTAGCCAGAGAAGTCATCAATAATGGTAAGCATGGTGCTTCTTTCTCCCAAGATGTCACAGAATTGTTTATTCTTCTTCTTGCTGATGATGTTATCCTGCTATCTGAAACAGTTGTTGGCTTACAAAAGCAGTTAAATAGCTTGAGCAGTGCTGCATCGGCTCTTGATCTTAAGGTTAATCTGAATAAGAGCAATATCGTTGTATTCAGAAAAGGTGGTCATTTAGCTGTTCATGAAAAATGGTTGTACAATGGAAAAGTCTTGCCTGTGATTAATGTATATAAATACTTAGGAATCTGTTTTTCTACAAAACTTAGTTTCACAACTGCATGTAAAGATCTGGCAAGTCGAGGTAAACGAAGCTTGTTATTGGTTTTGAGAAAATTGCGAATATTGAATAATAACTCATTTGACTTGTTCATTAAAATATTTGATGCCCAAATACAACCCACTGTGCTATATGGTGCAGAAATTTGGGGTTTGGATGCAGCTGTAACGCATTGTGAATCAGTGCACCTCTTTGCTTTAAAGCAGTTCTTAGGCTTAGATAGACGAACGCCCAATGATCTTGTGTATAGTGAAACTAATAGATATCCTCTCTCTGTTAATGCTGCTGTAAGATGTATTAGATACTGGATTAAGATTCTACATATGGATGAGAACAGGCTACCTTTTAAATCTTACAAGATGCTTTATGATCTAGATGTGAAAGGGAAAAACAACTGGGCTACA
The DNA here is from genome assembly GCA_030674155.1 of Stramonita haemastoma. Taxonomy (NCBI): domain Eukaryota; kingdom Metazoa; phylum Mollusca; class Gastropoda; order Neogastropoda; family Muricidae; genus Stramonita; species Stramonita haemastoma. The sequence continues at coordinate 1,536,124 of CM060327.1, read as the reverse complement.
CAAATACGCACCTGTTTATGTGAACTCGGTTTTGGATTTGTTTGGCTCAGTCAAGGTCTTGGAAATTGTAGAGAATTTATAAACACTTTCAGACAAAGACTGATTGACTGCCGTTGGCAGCAATGGAATGATCATATACAAACCAGTGATAGGTATCAAATGTATAGACAATTTATAAGTACACATGATATCAAACCTTATTTAAAGCTTGATATGGACATACATTTGAAAAGAATTATGTCAAAGTTTAGACTTGGTGTATCAGATATAAATGTTCATAAATTCAGATACAGAGGATATGATGTTGATGACCTCAGGTTACTATGCCCGTTATGTAAGCAAGCACCTGAAAATGAGGTGCATTTTGTGCTGTGCTGTCCAGTGTTAGAGGATGTTAGGCAGAGTTACATTCCTGTGAAATATAGAAAGCAGCCTAATTCATTTAGACTCTGTTTACTCATGGCATCAAGTCAGCCTGAGGTTGTGCGCAGCCTCACTCTATATTTGTGTAAAGCCTTTAGAATAAGAGATACTTTATTATCGTAAGTCATATTTTTGCTACTGTTTTTGTTGCTATACAATTCTGCTGTTTTCATTGCTGTTGTCTTTTATTCCACCAAAACACTAAGCAGTTTGGCAACCCCCTTCATGTATGGGCCAATGGCCTTTTTGTGAATAAACTTTTCGAGTTCGAGTTCGAGTTCGAGTTCTCTCTGTCTCGCTCTCTGTCTGTCTCTCTCTGTCTCTGTCTCTGTCTCTCTTTCTCTGTCTGTCTCTGTCTGTCTGTCTCTCTCTCTCTGTCTCTGTCTCTCTCTCTCTCTCTCTCTCTCTCTCTCTCTCTCTCTCTCTCTCTCTCTCTCTCTCTCTCTCTCTCTCTCTCTTAATTAAACGGGTGACCAGAGTACTGCTTTCTCTTCTTTCTTCCTCCTTCCCCCAACCTCTCCCCTCTCCTCTCTCTCTCTCTCTCTCTCTCTCTCTCTCTCTCTCTCTCTCTCTCTCTCTCTCTCTCTCTCTCTCTCTCCCCTCCCTTTCCTTGTGGGTTGCATGTCTGTTAGTTTTGTAACTGCTGGATTTTTGTGTGTTTTTTGGGTTGTTGGGTTTTTCTATTAATTTTGCATTTTTTGGTGTTATTTTTTTGTAGCAACTTGTGGGGCAGATCTACAAGATGGTGAAGAGGAAAGCTGGTGAAGATTCCATGAAGGTGAGATGAATGCACTGACATTGATTCTGTTGTTTTTTGGTGTTGATGGTTTTTATTTTTAATTGGCCAGAATGTGGATATAAAGGACAGTAGAGTTGGTTTTAAACCCTGTTCTAATGTGTACAATATATTTACACTTTTTTTTTTTTATTAGAGATTTAAGATTTTAGCAGGTGATAACCTCAACATGGCCTCTGAGGTCAGCAGGACTATAAATAACAAGATTGGATTGGGTTGTTGTTCTTTTATAGACAGACAACAGTAGTTGCTGTCTGAGCGTTGGACAACAGAGAAGGCCAAGGACAGTGGAAGGATGTTGAGAAACAGGAGGAGAGGCTGTTACAGCTGTGGATCATGGCTGCAGATTTCAGATAGACAGGGTCCACAACAGTCAGCAGTTGATCAGCCAGTAGATGTGTTTTGCTCTTCATTTATATCGGTCTGCGAGTCTGTGACAAGGGGACTTCATTGTTTTTGTGCATTAAAAAACCACAAAAAAAAAGATATATAAAATGATACCAGTAAAAAAAATAAATAGATAAGGTGACTTTATTGTGTGTGTACAGCATACAACGGACGTCTTCCACCCAGTGCAGAGAACTCACGTCCCTCCTCCAAGGCTGATGTCCCCTGTCAGCGTGAACTCTGCGCGCTGGCTGCCGGAAGTGGGTCAGGGCATTGTGTACGGCACCAACCACGGAGACCTGCACTTCTTCCGCTCAGGGTCAGTGACACTGACACACACACACACACACCTGGCAGGCAGGGAAACCTAGCACACATACACATGCATACATGCAGGCCTGCTTGACACAGACACACATGCATGCACACATGTGTGCATGCACACCCTCCCCCCGACACACACACACAAAAGCACACACTCACATTTTTACTAACTCTCACACACCTATACATGTTCATACACACCAACACATACTCTCACACACCTATACATGTTCATACACACCAGCACATACTCTCACACACCTATACATGTTCATACACACCAACACATACTCTCACACACCTATACATGTTCATACACACCAACACATACTCTCACACACCTATACATGTTCATACACACCAACACATACTCTCACACACCTATACATGTTCATACACACCAACACATACTCTCACACACCTATACATGTTCATACACACCAACACATACTCTCACACACCTATACATGTTCATACACACCAACACATACTCTCACACACCTATACATGTTCATACACACCAACACATACTCTCACACACCTATACATGTTCATACACACCAACACATACTCTCACACACCTATACATGTTCATACACACCAACACATACTCTCACACACCTATACATGTTCATACACACCAACACATACTCTCACACACCTGTACATGTTCATACACACCAACACATACACACAGACCTATACATGTTCATATATACCAACACATACTCTCACACACCTATACATGTTCATACAAACCAACACATACTCTCAGACACATGAAGGACTTTGACATTCAATTCAAATTTTTTCCATCAAACTGAGAAGAAAGAAAGGGTGAGGGTGGGAATTAAACCCGGAATCACACAATATACTTGTTAGGCTGGTGAACATTCTTAACCATGGTACCTGAAGTGACTGTTACCTATGACTGTTACCTGTGACTGTTACCTGTGACTGTTACCTGTGGGTGTGCAGACGAACGAAGGCGGAGGTGGAGGAGGAGGAGGCCAGACCTCGCAAAGTGAGCATGTCCACCCAGGCAGGGAGCAGCTTCATCCTGCGCACTGCTGCCACACAGACCGCACACAGCCAGACAGGACAATGAGGAGTGTAGTGTGTGTGTGTGTGTCTGTGTGTGTGTCTGTGTGTGTGTGTCTGTGTGTGTCTGTGTCTGTGTGTGTGTGTCTGTGTGTGTGTGTGTGTGTCAGTGTGTGTGTGTGTGTCATGTGTGTGTGTGTGTCAGTGTGTGTGTGTGTGATGTCAGTGTGTGTCAGTGTGTGTCAGTGTGTGTCAGTGTGTGTGTGTGTGTGTGTGTCAGTGTGTGTGTGTGTTGTGTGTGTGTGTGTTTTGTGTGTGTGTGTGTGAGTGTGTGTTTGTGTCTGTGTGTGTGTGTGTGTGTCAGTGTTGTGTGGTGTGTGTGTCAGTGTGTGTGTGTGTGTCAGTGTGTGTGTGTGTGTCAGTGTGTGTGTGTGTGTGTCAGTGTGTGTGTGTGTGTCAGTGTGTGTGTGTGTATGTCAGTGTGTGTGTGTGTGTTTGTGTGTGTGTGTGTGTGTTTGTGTATGTGTCTGTGTGTGTGTGTGCTTCATCCTGCGAACTGCCGCCACACAGACCACACACAGCCAGACAGGCCAATGAGGACTGGAGTGTAGTGTAGTGTAGTGTAGTGTGTGTGTGTGTGTGTGTGTGTGTGTGTGTGTGTGTGTGTGTGTGTGTGTGTGTGTGTGTGTGGCCGCCACACAGACCGCAGACAGCCAGACAGGGCAATGAGTGTGTGTGTGTGCGTGTGTGTGTGTGTGTGTGTGGTGTAAGGATGCACAATGTGGACAGCGTATTACATAATGATCATGACTCGTCATGCAAGACGAAGATTTTGCTGTTTTGTTGTGAAACCTGTAGAATGAATGCAGCTGGTGAATTTTGAAAATGTGTTTTATTTCTGTGTATCTGGATTGTAGGCGTGATTTCGTGAAAGAAGAATCTGGATCCCTGCTCTCCCCCCCCCCCCTTTCGTTTTTCAATGTTCTTTTATTCTTTTGAAATTGTGAATCTTTTTTTTCATTTTTTGAATCAATAACAATTCATGAGTGTGAGTGTGTGTGTGTATGGGGGGGGGGGGGGGGGGGGCTTATTGTTAAGTCTCCCCTGTCTCACAACACTGAACTTAGGATGCCGACAGGTGAGATGTTTGGTCACACATGCACAAATCTGAACTGTGATGACCCAAAGACTGTAGTGAAAGAAGCGAGGATGACAAAATAAGTAAAACAGTGCAGACTAAAACCAGGGGCAGGATCAGTGTGAGGGGAAAAGGCAAAGGTTGGCATGGTTTTGTGAGTTCTGTGGGATAGTGACCCTTACCTTTCTTGTATCCTATTCAGTATTGTAATTCAAAGATTTTTTGAATTATGTAATGATATTCAGTATTGTGTGATTCAAAGATATTATGTTCAATCATGTTCATATTCTATTTTTATCTGATTACATGTGGCAAATGGTCGTTAACTGGTAGAAATGATAACAAACATTTTATTTTATTTTATTTTTTATTCATTTATTTATTTATTTATTTATTTATCTATTTATTTATTTATTTATCTATTTATTTATGTATTCTTTTACATTTATTTATTTCATATCAAAGACAATGGAATAAGCACTTAAATGTGCTTTTTTTTTACATCCAGTCCCCGTGTGTATGCAGTTTTGTCAATTTTGTCACCTGTGTTAATATCATGGCTCATTGTGGGTGGTGTAGTGCCTTGAAGGGAAAGAATCTGAGAACTGACCGCTGAGATACAGCAGTGCTAGCTGTGCTTCTTCACACGCCTTGATTCTGAACTGCAGATAGATCTGCTTCTGGCTGTCACAGTCACCATTTTTTTATGCCTTGATTCTGAACTGCAGATAGATCTGCTTCTGGCTGTCACAGTCACCATTTTTTTATGCCTTGATTCTGAACTGCAGATAGATCTGCTTCTGGCTGTCACAGTCACCATTTTTTTATGCCTTGATTTCTGAACTGCAGATAGATCTGCTTCTTGCTGTCAGTCACCAGTGTTTGCTTCATTTCACTCATGGTTGTGTTTTTCAGTATATCGTGAACAGTGCATGGACTTAACGCTTTGCATTAGGGTTGTAGCAGTGACATCAGAAAATGTGTGCCATTACAATGTTTGCGTGTTGTCAGTTATTTGAATAATGAAGAGAAATCTGTTTATTTATGCATGGCGTTTGCAAGTATTGTATACCTGGTAAAATCGAATCATGGCCCTGTCTGACTGATGATCAGACAGACATCATTGCTGGCTCTTTCTGTGACAAGATGTGTGCCACAATCCCAGAACTGCACCAAGGTGTGTGAGGTACTCATTGGGCGCAACACCAACCTCTGTTCATATCATGGATCATGAAGTGTGTTTCAATATGACCTGCATGCTTGAATAAGACAAGCGTGTGAATAATCTATGGCTCAAGCTCAATGTGTTTGAAAAAATAATCTGTTTTTACTGGAATGTGTCCATGTATAGGGTTATGTTGTGCACATCATATTCAATACTATAGGATTATTACTTGTCCTCCAATAATGATCAGTTTTTAGAAGGACACCAAACATGCAGTTTCTCTTTCTGAATTACACAGCAAAGCTTTAAGATTAAAGTTACATACTGTAATAGTCTATCATTTATTTTTGTCCTTGTAACATCACCTTTGTCTTAGTCCTTTACATGTAATGTGACTTTTATCTTGATCCATGACATGATTTTGTTTACAATAATGTTACTGAAATCGGAAATTATTTAAACAGCTGGTATTATAACAAGTATTAAGTTAATGTCATGTGTGTACTACCCATGTACTTGAACAGAAATGTGCCAGAAAGGGCTAGTCTCTCTGTCTGTCTGTCTGCGTGTGGTCAGTTTATGGAACTGGTGGTGTGTGCGTTCACACGGCAATGATACATGTCTCTGTCTCCATGTCTGACCTCTGTCACACTGTGGCCTTGTTATCTTATGGGAATGAAATGGAATGTCCTCATTCAACATGAATGAATTTCTTATTGTATTCTGTCAATTTTACAGCTGTCTGGAAAGCATGGCTTCGGGTCAACTGATTGATTGTGGTTAAAGTAACGTCCATGGCTTCAGTATGTTGTGGCTGACTATAAGACTCCTGGACAGAAGAGAGTCGTAGTCTGGTTTTTGGGTTTTTTTTTCTTTTCTTTTGTTTACAAGAGGTATGAAAGGTGTGAAAGCTTGGTTGTGAAGTGACAGCGAAAAAGCATAAGAATGAAATGTACCAGCAGTGATTATTATGAATTTGGTTGTTGCATTTGTAGACTGCTTTTCTTGTTTTATTTTATTTTGCTCATGTATGTTTCCTTTGGTACCCACTGACTGCTGTTCTGATGTGATACATGCTATGGACCAGTCCTTCTCTTCCAGGCTTTGCCAGGGCCAGACAGTCAGTCAGTCAGGAAAATTTGTCACTTGTGAAATAAATTGTGAACATGATAAAGTGATGGGTCTGTCTCAGTGTCTGTGTGTGTGCATGACTGAGAGTGACAGCCTGTTTCTGTTGTCACCTCTTCTGTGACTCTGGGGGAACTGTGATTGCACAAAGATAGGACTAGAAAAAGTTATGTTGGACACAAAAAAATCTAAGGTTTTTTTGTTTTTTTTCACATGGTTTTCTGAATGTTGTCAGATGACAAATTTGAGGGGTTCTTTCCCAGCAAAGATGGGCAGGACTCAAATAGTCCCTACAGTAAAAATAATAATAATTTTTAAAAAAATCAGGAGCTGAAAAGGTTTGAGAGTGTTGATACCTCATAAAAATCAGGAGCTAAATGAAACAAATTTCACAATCCTGCAGTGTCTGCAGGAAGGAAGGTGGCAGGATGGTTGATGTTCGCCTGCCAACAAGTAAACTGTGAGGTTCTGGGTTTGTACCCAGCCTCGCCCTTTCTTCCCAGTTTGACGAAAAAATCGAACTGAATGTCAGTCATTTGGATGAGACTATAAACCAAGGCCCTGTGTGCGAACGCACGCAGAACATCTTGCGCACACGTTAAAACCCTGTTCCGCCTTTTGGAAGAGTAGGCCATTGTGTGCCGGAAGGAGCGGATGACAAAATTAATAAAAACAGCATGCACACAGGTGTTGTGCTTAGACACCATCCCTGAGTAAAAATTGGGGAGTTGGAGTCCCCAGGGCAGCTCAGGGCTGTATACAGCAACGTTCTGGTGGCTCCTGCGACGGTACTGGAACTATTCATATCGGTCATTGTCTTTCCAATGGATCATTCCAGTGGCATGGAGAGAGGGGGGGGGGGGGGGGCTGGGGTCTGCTGCATGGGTAACAGCTTGCTCTCCGTGCTTACTTACCCAGGCTTTGCGCTCTAAAGACTAGAGTGCAACTCCATAGTCTTCCGAGACTGATGGGTGCCTACTACTATAGTGTCTGCTGAAGTCATCAATAACAGTATTGGCTGGATCAGTATCTAACATGGAGTGAAAGCCGATGACAATATCACAGTGTAGTGAAAGTAAAGGTGTCCCATAACCTGTGTGATTGTAGGGAGGTGAGGCGTCGGAGACCTCAGCTTCTCTAGGGGTCAGCATATTGAGGGCGGCGCCCATCTCCTCTCCCTCGCTGATTCACCTTCCATGACTAAAATGGGCAGGTACCCATTTACAGCTGGATGAACTGAGGGACTGTACTGAAGCCAAGGCGCGCAAACAGTTACCCATCCACTTGGTAACCTCGCTCAATGATGCTTATCCTAGCTTGGGGAAAGCGAGTGCTCTGACCACTGAGCTACCTCATCCCCAGTGCAGTGCAGTGCAGACCACTCTACCAAATACCATCTTTCTGTTGGCACAGTCAACCAACCTTTTTTTTCTTTTTTCTTTTTTTTTTACTAAATAAACAGTTTATTTGTAGCAACAGAGGCATCCCATGATCACCTTTCAAGTCATGCAGACAACAGGTTTTATCATTTATTTCATTATTGTTTATTGACATTTCTTAGGAAGCACAGAATTTGAGAACAGAAGAAAGACCCTTCCTCCACAGCAATAAATAAATACATTCAAATCAATCAGCCACAAACAAAAGAAAGCCAAGAAAATCAAATCACTCTTTTTGTGCTACTCTCAAACCAATGCACAATAGTCACATGAAGCAGAAAAAAAGTCGTAGAAAGCAGAAAAAAGAGAGACCTGTTCTTTGCACCCTCGTTTTTCTCTTGCATCAGCTCTGGCTGTTTTCAGTGCAGAAAATCCCATGCTTGGCTGTCAATGCTATTCTTACACACAGTTTTTCAAGGATGGTATTTCCATTTCATGAAATGTCCATGAAGTGTTATATTTTGTTTTGTTTTTTTAAATCACTGAAATTTAATCTAACATACCTACATGTGAGAAAACTGCTCTTTTCTATCACACTAAATATTTCTAATCCTGTGTTAATTTCCTATTTTCAGCTCTAATGTGGCTTCCGTGGTGGGTTGTGGTATAAAAAAAAAATGTATTCAGTTTTTCATGGATAACTTATGAGGCCACAACTATTAGTTTACTCATTTCAAGCACAAAATCAAAGAAACAAAATTTATACTAGCATCAAGAACATCATCTTGATCAAACAAAGCAATAAGGCAATCCCAATGCCGGCCATCAAAGCTTGCCTCTTATGTGAAGTGCTTACCTTTGTTCTATAACATCCTTCCCACAGTTACTCTGTACTTGACAACAATTAAAAAAAAACACCCCTAAGCATAATTTTTTTCTCGATTAAATCTGAACACAAAAAATCCCACAGAACCAGAAAGCTTACTGTACATACAAAATACGAATACTCTCAAAAAAAAAAAGAAGTTGAAAATCATAACCTCTTATGAAACTTCAAAATACTACATTCACGAGCAAACTGAAGCAACAAGTAACATTTTACAGATGTTGACTACATTTTTGTGGTTACAGAACGGAAATAATTTTCACTGCAAGATTAAAAAAATAATTAACTAATACAAAACAAAAAACGTGAAAAAAGATCTGTACTGAAAAAGAAAGCAAACTGTACTACTGGCAGTTAGAGAGAGGCACAGTTGCTAGAGAGAACACTGAACTAAAAGTCTGCAGTCAGCAGACACACAGACAACAACAAGACAGGGGATTTCTTTCCACTTCTGCTTACAAACACATAAATACACGAACCTTCAAACTCAGTATAAACAAACGCTTGAAGAGGAGTGCAACAACAAAGTGAATGAGTACAGACGAATGAAAAAAAACAAAACGTGCAGAAACGTCAACTGAATCAAACACCTATCACCCATCATCACTGGCGTTTTCATACAACAACAAAAAAATCAAGACATATTTCAATACACTTGGACACATCCTGCAGCTTCATCCAAAGTGGAATCTGGCAGTCTACACACTAAGACAATGCACCTGAATCACTCCCTTTTGAGGTCTCTTCACATTATGTCCAAACTGGCAACACTATTGCCGTTTGACGATACCTTTCCATTGTCAAACATTCATGACAAAGACATCACAAATAATTCTTGGTTAATTTAATGCAAACATTTCATTCTGCTTTCAGTATTCACAGCACAAAAACCAAAACCCAAAACAATCAGATCTGAGGATGCATGCTTTCTTTAATTGGTGTTTATCCACAAGATTCATCATGATGACAGTTAGATTGCTCCAAGGCAGTGACCAGTACCAACTGTAACAGACAGGTGGAGCACACACTTTTTTTTTTTTTTTTTTTTTTTTTTTTTTACAAAAGACTCACAACCATGTTGCTAGAAATAACGATTTTTATGATTTTGTTTAAAAGCAAAACTACTTTCTAACTAAAGTACACCAGAAATGGAGAAGCAATTATCATTATTCCTAATGTCAGTTTGTTCACATGCAAACAGATTAGGTTATTTTTTTCCAATTCATGGTCACACACACACACACACACACACACACACACACACACAGATGCACACGCACACATGCACTAACACACACACACACACATTTCCTGAAGTAAGAATTGGTCACACCATGCATCTTCACTTCTTAGTTAAGCGAGAGAGAGAGAGAGAGCACATCTTTGGAGAAAAGCTGTGGAACAGTCAGTAGCTGTACACTTTCTTTCAAGGCACACACAGAAACATGGAGTTCATGTACACACTGCTCTCTTGAAAAGCACTACTACAACACACACACACACATACACATCCCCCCCCCCCCCCCCCCCCCCCCCACACACACACACAAGAACAGCGGTAACCAAAGTGAAAAACAAAATAAAACAAGAATAAACTATATACTAAGCACACACAAAAGACTATTTTGTAAGTTCCAAGTGTCAACCAGCACATAACTAAAACCTGTATCACACTCACAAAAACATAAAAGCACATTTCCACCCACCACCCATCTTTCATGTTATCACACACCACACACACACACACACACACACACACACACACACACACACACACACACACACACACACAGAGGCATGCATACACATGTACAGGCATGAACACTAACACTCTCAAGTGTGCATACACACACACACACACACACACACACACACACACACACACACACACACACACACACACACACAGGGGCATGCACATACACATACAGGCATGGACACTAACACTCTCATGCACGCGCATGCGCACGCACGCGCACACACACACACACACACACACACACACACACACACACACACACACACACACACACAGATAATGGAGCCTCATGGCTGCTGGGATCAACACACACACACACACACATGCTGCCTATCCAAGCACTCTCTCTCTCTCTGCCGACTAACAGTTCTACAGGCCCGTTCAGTCACTGAAGATCAATGAGCACTGCACTGATGACTGTGGTGTCACTACTGACTGTGGTAGTCACAACAAACACTCCAGGAAAGCAGACATCTACAAAATTGTTCACAGCGACTGACAGACAGCAGACATAATCACAGTTTTTATAAAAAAATTCAACTTAAAAAATTAAGAAGAAAATTAAGAGGATAAGCCCAGATGTAAAATAAAAATTTACACCGGATCTATGTGTCTTCAGAAACATACATGCACAGACACAGACACAAACACACACACACACACACACGACTGAGAGCGTATGCCCTTATACAGGCTGATAATCAAGTGATCAGAGAAAAATAGATGCGAAAAAACACAAGCCAGCACAAAAAAATCATTGTACACTACAAACATGACCTCTCTAATCATAACATGCAAATATGGATGTGAAGATGTGGATCAGTCAGGTTGGTAAATATTGCACAGATTATTGTTGAACAAACTCACAGATTTACATAGCGGTAACTTCATGTCTGAAAAGCCCATGCATGCTTTGGAGATGAGAATCAGGGCAGCATGTATATCAACAAAACACACACTAAGACAAAGCAGATAATGAGGAATGTTTTTACTTACAGACCACAACAACAAAATTCTGCAAGTCGGTAACAGAGATGGACATTGGATGAACAAAAACTGAACAATGCATGTGAACATTTTGCTTCTCACTGCATGCATGAGTACACAATACTCAGTTATTAGACTAGCAAAAAAACATTTCCGGCAACAGAATCATCATCATCACATGATGCAGCAAATAAAGAAAAACTTGAGGAGGGATAACAGCCAAATAGCTTACCCATGGATGTCAAAAATACGCCATTGAACAACTTGCATCTTCCAGGCCAAAATACAAACAAAAGACAGCAACCAAAACAAAAAAAAAAGAAAAATTCCATATCAACTCCTTGAGACCACATGCAACAAACTCCACTCTCTGTCAGTCAGTATCAAGAAAGATGCACAACCATATCACAAGAAAGAATCACAGAATTGCATGGACTATCTCTACTGCTGGATGATGAAAGCCAAATCCCCCTATCTCAGGTTACACTGTCACCTACAAACACATCTCACAAATACACTTGCAGACAGGAAAAAGAAAAAAATAACAGGTGATGCTGCGCTTATGGCAACACACTCTCCCCAGGGAGAGCAGCCTGAATTTCACGCAGAGAAATCTGCTGTAACTTAAAGTGGCATAAATTAAAATAATATAAGTTTCCATGGAACAGAAAACGCTTCAAATTATTAAAAACTAAATTTTGGCTCCGTTGTGAAATATTCACTAGGTGAAACCAAAACTGAAGAGGCTGGACACTGACTGGTAAACCGGTTAGCTCCTCTCCACAAATACTGTTCATGCCTTCAAGTACATGGCACTCCCCCCCCCTTATCTTTATAACATCTGTTACACTCATAACATACATCATAGGCAATGAATATTCAGTAAACCAATCCAAGTGCCCAGTTCTACCTGCCCCAAACTCCTGAGTCTTCATGCTGAACATCAAGGGATTGTCTGCTTTCTTTTGATTGACTGCAGCTGTGTGTAACAGCGCCGAACATTTCTGCATCACCGATGTATCCTCCCCATCCCCTCCCCTCCCAGCCTCTTACCCCCACCCTGTCTTTAAAGCATTTTGTTGACTGAATCAGCATGTAAGTAAACAGCGCAAAATGATCACTTCCACTTGCTACTGACTTGGCAACCTTGCTACTGACTTGGCAATCTTGCTACTGACTTGGCAATCTTGCTACTGACTTGGCAATCTTGCTGCTGACTTGGCAATCTTGCTGCTGACTTGGCAATCTTGCTGCTGACTTGGCAATCTTGAACCAAGGAGTGAAATTGAATGAAATATTCTGTGAGGAATGTTATGAGGGCTGTTTTATTTTTTGTCTTCTTTACAGATTTCTTAAAAGAGGGGAAGTTCAACGGTGTTCAGAGTCTTTGGTTTTGCATGCTGAAGGTTACAGGCAGGAGAAAGGTTACTTCTTCAGGCTGCGACTGCATTCCAGCCCCAAGGACGGCCCTTTGTACCCCCTGTATAGACAGTGAGGTGATCACATTCTGACATCAGCAGGGTGCTCTCTCAGGCATCACCTTAGGCTTGATAAGTCAATTTTGGCAATAGATATAAAAAAAACCCATTAAAACAACCCCAAAGCCCTGACAATGAAACAAACAAGCAGCACCCCCCAAGCCCCTATCTGCCACAGGAACCCCTTAAAAAAAAGCCTGGGCAAAATCTTGAAGAATAATGATCCTTTTCCTCACTATCCAAACCCATACACTCCACACACAAGCCTTCTCAGTCAGCACAAGTTTGGGACTAGGAAAAACCTGACACATTTTCCCTTCCAGCAAATCAGAAAAATACTGTACACCATAATCTTGTGTCAGGCAGTTCTCCCTGTAGTGTACAAACACTCCACCTGAAGGCTGAGCACTCTGTACATAAACCATTTCTGTTCTCTTTCTTTCACACACAATTTTCAAACTTGGATGTTAATGAGACCCTAAGGATCCCAGCTGAAGATCATGCTTATGCAAACCTTGACTGATGTATAGTATGAGTTAAACAAAAAAGTAAGAAAAAGAAGTAAACAATAATAAATTAAAAACCCACAAAATATATGGCTAGTAAGTTCCTTACTTTGCAAAGAACCTGGAGTAAAGGACTGGCTATCATCACCATCAACATCATCGTCATCATCATCGTCATCATCATCATCATCATATTCAGACAGACAGACAGACAGACAGACAGACAGTCAGACAGACAGACAGAGACAGAGAGATAGAGACAGACAGAGACAGACAGACAGTCACGACAGGCAGACAGACAGGCAGACATATTTCTCTCAAGTTTGACCCCCTGTAGCAAAGAGAGAGAGAACCCCAAATCACCCCTCCCTCAGGTCCACACAGCATTAACAACACCAACAGCACAAACACAACCCCCACCCCCATGATGCCCTAGGCCACAGCCTCTAGAAAGTCTCTCTCCCTCAGTTCCACACAGCACTAACAACAACAACAGCACGACTGACAATGCTAACAACAACAACAACAGCACAAATAACCCCGATGCCTAAGACAGCACAAGTAACAACCCCGACCCCAACACTGCCCTAGGCCACAGTCTCCAGGAAGTCTCTCTCCAGCAGCTCCTCCACGTACTGCTGACACGACTTGACCTGCAGCTCCGGGGCAGGTCGCGACTCCAGCTTCTCCGGGGCGGAGCGCGACTTGGGCAGGCCGGCAGAGGGCGGCACCTGCAGTGACCCCCCTGACCCCTCCACCCAGGGTGGATCGGGGGACTTGGTGTGGGGGGGGGAGAGGGAGGAGGTGAGGGCTTTCTCGGACTGCTGCAGGCACAGCGTGTTGAAGAAGGGCTGTAACTCCGCGATGGAGCGCAGTTGTCCCATCGTCAGCAGGGGTCGCCCCAGGGTCACGCGCAGGACAGGGGCCTGTCGGTTCAACTGTCGACAAGGGACACGGGATGATTATTGGCTTTTTGAGGGGTTTTATGTGTAGTTCACAAATCATTGATTCATTCACTCAAAAAAATGAAGAAATAAATATATATATATATATATATTTTTAAAAAGAGATTCATTCACTCATTCATACAACAGCTATGTGGCATTAGGAGTTAATGCCATAAAAGTGGCTTTATGGTTGATTTAAACACAGGTTTTCTTTATTCATGAAATACATGATAAGCATGTTCCCTATTCAGTACTCCAAAGGCTACTTTTTGTATCCATAGGTTTTGTTTTTTACAACCTCATGCATCGTTATAACATAGTAGAGGCAAGCCATGCCTTAGACAAATACACTAATCTTTCCACCTTATCTGAAGATAAAAAAAACCATAAAAAAGACTTGGAGAGAAGCCTTCAGACATGCAGCAATGTGAACAGGACGTACCCTGGAGTTGAGGAGGGCGGCCAGGCGGATGATGTGGGGGGTGAAGCGCGGCTGGTCTTTCTGTTTGGGCGTGTTGGTGTCCACACTGCACGCCTTGTTCTCCTCACCCGCCGTGCCGATGAACGCCCACCGGTACCTGGTGACAGCAGTGATGATATACAGAGAGTTGTTTTAGTGACTAAAGGTGTGATTAAACAAACAACGCCCACCGGTACCTGATGACAGCAGTGATAATATAGAGACAGTTGATTTACTGACAGGTGTGATTAAACAAAGAAACTCCCAGTGATACCTGACCACAGTGATAATATACAGAGAGTAGATTTACTGACTAAAGTTGTGATCAAACATACAAACAATGCCCACCGGTACCTGACCACAATGATACATACACAGAGTGCTGCTTTTCTAACTGGTGTGATTAAACAAATAAACATCCACCGATACCTGAATGAATTGATCCACAGAGAGTTGATTTACTGATGTGATTAAACAAACAAACAACGCCCACCGGTACCTGACCACAGTGATACAGAGAGTTACTTTACTGACTAAAGTTGTGATTAAACAAACGCCCACTGATACCTGATGATATTGATGCACATAGAGTTGCTTTAGTGACTGACTGATGTGATGTGATTCATAAAACCCACAACTACTTCTCTAGTCACAACTACAACAACTAAAACTACCACTACAACTTCCACCACAACTACTACAACATTAATTCATTCCCAGCCTCAGATTTACACTACACTACACCACACTATACTTCATTACACTACACTACACCACACTATACCACACTACACTACACCACACTATACCACACTACACTATACTTCATTACACTACACCACACTACATCACTCACAGCTGGAACTGGGGCACAGCATCAGCGGGCATGACCAGACACACTTCACTACACTTCACTACACCACACTACAGCACTATACTATACTACAGCACTATACCACACTACAGCACTATACTATACTACAGCACTATACTATACTACAGCACTATACTATACTACAACACTATACTATACTACAGCACTACACCACACTACAGCACTATACTATACTACAGCACTATACTATACTACAGCACTATACTATACTACAGCACTATACTATACTACAGCACTATACTATACTACAGCACTATACTATACTACAGCACTATACTATAAATAACTACAGCACTATTACTATACTACAGCACTATACTATACTACAGCACTATACTATACTACAGCACTATACTATATACTTACTAGACACTATACTATAACTACAGCACTATACTATACTACAGCACTATACCACACTACAGCACTATACCACACTACAGCACTATACCACACTACAGCACTATACTATACTACAGCACTATACTATACTACAGCACTATACCCCATACTACAAGCACTATACCATACTACAGACACTACACCACACTACAGCACTATACTATACTACAGCACTATACTATACTACAGCACTATACTATACTACAGCACTATACTATACTACAGCACTATACCACACTACAGCACTATACCACACTACAGCACTATACCAACTACAGCACTATACTATACTACAGCACTATACTATACTACAGCACTATACTATACTACAGCACTATACTATACTACAGCACTTACTATACTACAGCACTATACTTATACAGCACTATACTATACTACAGCACTATACTATACTACAGCACTATACTATACTACAGCACTATACTATACTACAGCACTATACTATACTACAGCACTATACTATACTACAGCACTATACTATACTACAGCACTATACTATACTACAGCACTATCTACCATATACTAACAGCACTATACTATACTACAGCACTATACTATACTACAGCACTATACTATACTACAGCACTATACTATACTACAGCACTATACTATAACTACAAACCCATACTATACACGCCTATACAACTACAGCACTATACTATACTCAACTAGCACTACACTTATACTACAGCACTATACTATACTACAGCACTATACTATACTACAGCACTATACTATACTACAGCACTATACTATACTACAGCACTATACTATACTACAGCACATACTATACTACACTATACTTACTAAGCACTATACTATACTACAGCAACTATACTAACACTACTACTACAGCACTATACTATACTACAGCACTATACTATACTACAGCACTATACTATACTACAGCACTATACTATACTACAGCACTATACTATACTACAGCACTATACTATACTACAGCACTATACTATACTACAGCACTATACTATACTACAGCACTATATACTACAGCACTATACTATACTACAGCACTATACTATACTACAGCACTATTCTATACTACAGCACTATAACTATACTACAGCACTATACTATACTACAGCACTATACTATACTACAGCACTATACTATACTACAGCACTATATATATACTACAGCACTATACTATACTACAGCACTATACTATACTACAGCATATACTATACTACAGCACTATACTATATACTACAGCACTATACTATACTACAGCACTATACTATTACTACAGCACTATACTATACTACAGCACTATATACTATACTTACTACAGCACTATACTATACTACAGCACTATATACTATACTACAGCACTATACTATACTACAGCACTATACTATACTACAGCACTATACTATACTACAGCACTATTACTATACTACAGCACTATACTATACTACAGCACTATACTATACTACAGCACTATACTATACTACAGCACTATACTATTACTACAGCACTATACTATACTACAGCACTATACTATACTACAGCACTATACTATATACAGACTATCTATACTACAGCACTATACTATACTACAGCACTATTACTATATACTACAGCACTATACTATACTACAGCACTTACTATTACAGCTATACTATACTACAGCACTATACTATACTACAGCACTATACTATACTACAGCACTATACTATACTACAGCACTATACTATACTACGCACTATACTATACTACAGCACTATTACTATACTACAGCACTATACTATACTACAGCACTATACTATACTACAGCACTATACTATACTACAGCACTATACTATACTACAGCACTATACTATATAAGCACAAACTCTACAGCACTATACTATACTACAGCACTATACTATTACTACAGCACTATACTATACTACAGCACTATACTATACTACAGCACTATACTATACTACAGCACTATTACTATACTACAGCACTATACTATACTACAGCACTTATAGCTATACTACACCCACTTATACTAACTACTACTACGCACTATACTTACTAGCACTATACTATTACAGCACTATTATATCAGCATACTTATACAGCACTTATACAGTATACTACACGCACTATACTATACTACAGCACTATATACTTATACTACAGCACTATACTATACTACAGCACTATTACTATATACTACAGCACTATACTATACTATCTAGCACTATACTATACTACAGCACTATACTATACTACAGCACTATACTATACTACAGCACTATACTATACTACAGCACTATACTATATACTACTAGTACTATACTATACTACAGCACTTATACTATTACTACAGCACTATACTATACTACAGCACTATACTATACTACAGCACTATACTATACTACAGCACTATACTATACTACAGCACTATACTATACTACAGCACTTATACTATACTACAGCACTATACTATACTACAGCACTATACTATACTACAGCACTATACTATACTACAGCACTATACTATACTACAGCACTATACTATACTACAGCATATACTTACTACAGCACTTATATACTACAGCACTATACTATACTACAGCACTATTACTATATACTACAGCACTATACTATACTACAGCATATACTATACTACAGCACTATACTATACTACAGCAACTATACTATTACTACAGCACTATACTATACTACAGCACTATACTATACTACAGCACTATACTATACTACAGCACTATACTATACTACAGCACTATTACATATACTACAGCACTATACTATACTACAGCATTTATACTATACTACAGCACTATACTATACTACAGCACTATACTATACTACAGCACTATACTATACTACAGCAACTTATACCTATACTATCAACACTATACTATACTATACTACAGCACTATACTATACTATACTACAGCACTATACTATACTACAGCACTATACTATACTACAGCACTATACTATACTACAACACTATACTATACTACAACACTATACTATACTACAGCACTATACTATACTACAGCACTATACTATACTACAGCACTATACTATACTACAGCACTATACTATACTACAACACTATACTATACTACAACACTATACTATATTACAGCACTATACTATACTACAGCACTATACTATACTACAACACTATACTATACTACAACACTATACTATACTACAGCACTATACTATACTACAGCACTATACTATACTACAACACTATACTATACTACAACACTATACTATACTACAACACTATACCACACAACATCACTATACCACACTACATCACTATACCACACTACAGCACTATACCACACTACATCACTATACCACACTACATCACTATACCACACTACAACACTATACCACACTACAGCACTATACCACACTACAACACTATACCACACTACAGCACTATACTGTACACTACACTATCACACTCACAGCTGGAACTGGGGCACAGCGTCAGCAGGCATGACCAGACACACTATACCACACTCCACTTCACTATACCACACTACACTACACTACACTACATCACACTATACTATACTATATACCACACTCACAGCTGGAACTGGGGCACGGCGTCAGCAGGCATGACCAGACACAGGTCCAGCAGGCGACAGACAGACAGGTACAGGTTCAGCCAGCTGGGGTTGTTGTGGGCGTTCAGGCCGTTGCCCAGGTGAGCCCAGCTGCTGTCCAGCGCTGCGATGCGCTGCAGCTGTGTCCTGCAGACAGGAGAGGAGAGGGGTGAACAACGCTGCAGCATGGACACTGGTTTTTGTTTGAGAGACTGGAGACGATGGGAGAGATTGTAAAATGGAGGTTATAGGAAGAACACTACACAGTTCACTGCACGTGCGTCCATTTACAAATTTTTTATATATATATATATATATATATATATATATATATATATATATATATATGTATATATCCAACCATTGTTTATCACCCTGCTGACCACAGAGGCCCTGTCAGGGATGTCACCTTGTCAATTTTAAAAATCTCAGATCAAAACTGTGCAACTAAACACAGATTAAAACAGGGTATAAAACCAACTCTGCTGTTGTTTCTTGAATCAATACCCTGGCAGTCCCTAAGGGTCAATTCAGAATGGTCATTGTATTGGTGGAAGAAAGCACATCAATCACACATAAAATGAGATCAAACTCAAACCAGATGCCTGAAAACAACCTTGTTCTTAGTGACTGACTGTGACACATTTTCTCAAGTCAGGTGGATCATGCCTGTGCATGGGTGAAAGCAATGTCAACTGACTTTTATTCAATCTGCATACTTTTTTCTGTTCCTTTTTTTCCCACATGAATGTGGTGTGAGTAATAATATAAAAAAAACAACAATTACAAAACCACACGTCCTTATTTTCACCATAAACTTTTGCAAAATTTGCAATATTTTTTGGGTCAACTTTTAGATGAAATCAGAGTTGTGATTTTTTTTCTTACATGTGATGTATTATACAACAAATTATTTGTCCTCATCCTTCACAAGCTTTTAACATTTCAGTGTTTTTATATAATCCAAAACAACTTTTTTAGATACCAAAAACAACAACAAAAACTTTACACATATCACATATATATGAAAAAAAATGTTTTCATAAGGTTTTTGATATTTTACAGTCTTACAGTTTTGTTGATTTTTTTGTTTCTTATGTTTCCTTTATCTTATTGTTTTCTCAAATTATGAAATATCACCAAGTTTGCTGCATTTGAGAGATTAAAAACTGTGGCAGTTAGCGAAATGGTCTAGTAAACATATTCATTTCAGCTTCAAACCACATTTACTGTGAATATACATCTGGCATATCACGTCAAAACACAACAGCAAGTTAAACAAACATCCCCAAATTTCAGCAACATTTGTCCCATCAGTACCTTTACAAAACCTCGTGCAATCTGGTTACCAAAGTGAAACGTACCATTGATATGGAAGTGTAAAAAGTGGCAATATTGGAGATAACAACAAAGCCATCCATATACCTTATAATATACATTGCAAATAAAAACAACAACAAAACATAAACAAATAAAAAGTTGGCAGATAGCCAGCACACACACACACACACACACACACACACACACACACACACACACACACACACACACACACACACACACACACACACACAAAATCACATAAAAACACACAGTCCACCTAAAGCTAAATCCTTCGATATATGAGCAATCAAGTACGTAACAAACATGAATAAATTCATATCAAAAACAAAACTACACAAAACCACTGCGGTACCTAAGGGCACACCTGCACAGCTACCTGTTCACATACACACAGACAAACACAAACACATAATGGGCATGCAAGCTCACACACATGCATGCAGTTATCCCTCAAAACAAAACAAAAAATTGGAAAGTTGGCACAGAAAACAAGAACATGGGAGAAAACTCTGTCATATTTCAGTATGAGACAAGACTTCAGACTTTTACTGTACATCAGTCTTTGGCCACAATACAAAAGAATGGTGGGCAAATGGAGTGGGCACATGACATAAGAGAGGGAGAGAGAGAGAGAGAGAGAGAGAGAGAGAGAGAGAGAGAGAGAGAGAGAGAGAGAGAGAGAGAGAGAGAGAGAGAGAGAGAAATAAACAGACAGACAGACTGAGACAGAGACAGAGAGAGACAGAGAGAGAGAGAGAGAGAGAGAGAGAGAGAGAGAGAGAGGAGAGAGAGATTTCATATTATATATGATTATCAACAAACAACAACAACAAAAGAAACTCCCACAGTAAACCAGTTGACTCTGCTGACTAAAACGGATGGAAAGATCTCACACAGATTTTTCACTCCACAGCCAAAATCTCTGCCATTCACCTCTAGTGTTGTTTTTTTTCTTTTTTTGGCTGCCTCATCTTCTGTGACTGATGCTGTTCCCACACCACTCATTTCAATCTCCTTGCCACAGCCATACCCAGAAGCTACCCTAGCAGTTAGAGCAATGAGCTCCTGGTCTGACGGCCAAGGTTTGAGGTGATCTTTCTCCTGGAGTTAACATCAGTACTGACTCCATTCCACCCAAAGTCCTTTAGTTGACATGATACACCAAGGATCCTTGTGCCAATGAAGGCAGACATCTTATGCACATGTTAAAAACTGTTCCACCTTTCAGAAGAGTTAGGCCACTGCGTGTCAGTGTGAATGGATGACGACATTTTTTAAAACACACGCCCACTGGTGTCATGTTCAGACATCATCCCTGAAGATGGACTGCTGCTACTTTCAATGGAGGACAAACACAGTCACACTTGCAAATCTCACCACTGGAGCTCTAACCAAGGAACAAAAAAAATCAACCAGACAATCAAAAAACCAAAACAAAAAGCCGGCTTTTCATCAGGGAGTAAATAAATAGAAGAAAATGTCCAGTACTTTCCATGACAAATGCCAGAAACAATGTTCATACCTTTGCTGGAAAAAAACAAAAAGAAATAATACTCATAATTCTGAAACCTTTCAAAGGTACACAAGCTTCCCTTTATGAAAAAGAAGGCAAGTAAGACTACCGACTAAAAGGCATGTCTGTACAACATGCATCTTGATGGAGTTAGCTGTAACCAGTTCCTTCAACCAGAATAAAAAAAATGCCATTGGACCATATAAAGAACTCCTAAATTCAGCAAAAAAATGCAAGCTAATGTGGTTTGGGCATGTTACACAAACATCTGGACTGGCCAAGACAGTCTTGCAGGGAACAGTAAAGGGAGGGAGACAAATAGGCAGACAGAGGAAAGGATGGGAAGACAACATCAGAGAGTGGACAGGCCTTGGGTGGAGCGACCTGCTACAGAGGGCAGAGGACCGTGAGGAGTGGAGGAAGCTGGTTGCAAAATCTTCAGTGGTGCCCACACAGTCACTGGGACTATGGGACAGGGGAAGGAAAAGTTCTTTCAATACAAAGAAAAAAAAACAGTTCCTGAGCCAGTCAGGCTGACAGGGGTTCCCCCCAAAAATGAGTCACCAGAGAGACATCAGACTGTGAATGATCCTCTCTTCCATGATGTCACACTGTCAGCAGAAGAAAAGCTTTCAAGCTACCATCTCCCAAACATGGAGTAACAGCCGAGAACAGTGAGCACAGTGGTCATGATAAAAAAGAAAAAAGGTCTGATGGATGGTGGACAGCATCTGGGGTAAGACAAAAAGCAGCTGTTCAAATAAACAGCATCCTTGATACTTCATGACTGAATCCTAAAGCAGCAGCACAAAAACCTGCAAACACGCACTATTCATTAAGGGATATAATTTATTCTGCACTCCTAGACTTTGCAATATTCTGATGCATTCTCCTTCTTCTCGTTAGTTTAATGTCCATTCACTACTAGGTGATTCAAACCTTACCCTCACATCATTGAATGTACAGAAAACAAGGGGTAGAAGAGTGGGAGGGGTGGAATGGTGAAGAATGTTACGGATGGAAATAGATTTTAGAGTATTCTGCCTCCAGCTGACAAGTAAATACTTTCTGACTATCAGCACCACTAGGACATGCAGCTCAGAATCATACAGATCACTTTGAACATGTCCATAGTTCTCACTCAAGTCTGCTCCTTTGCGGTTATACATGTCACTGAACAGAAAACAAAATATGGAGGACTGAAATAATAGCAGAACAAGTGCAGATATATATATTTTTTAATCAGTTTTCCAAGCATTCAGGTGTAGGCAGTGAATTATGATTTTTATATTTTGTGGACAACACAGATGATCAAAACAAATTTCAAACAAAAACTGAGGACATACAGTTTGCAAGAAGTGAAATTATTTCATAGGACAAAATGATAGGATGATGAAGTGTGGTATGCACATAAGTGTCACCATGTGATGACAGCAGTGTGCAGCAGAGTTGTTATGTAACAAAAAAAAAGGAGTGAGGAATCTTCACTGACTGAGAGTCTCTGGCTCTGTGGGGGGCAACACCCAGGGTGGACTGGTGGCCCCGTGGTAAGTCATCGGTCCTGAAACTGTCAGGTCCTGAGTTCAAACCCTGCCTGAAGGGAAAGTGTCTCCCGTCTGCTACACCAACACTGCTGTGGGGTGCTGTTGTTTTTTTCCAGACAAGCTCATAAATTGGATGCCATAAGCAATATATATACACACACACACACATTATATATATCACATCATTCATATATATATATATATATATATATATATATATATATATATATATATATATATATATATATATATATATATATATATATATATATATATATTGTGTGTGTGTGTCTATGTCTGTGTGTCTGTGTGAGCATGAACATATATATATATATACATGTATATATATAATGCAAACATTACAAACCCACAGCAAGAAGGAAGGTGGGTAAAAACAGTTACATATCCTCTAGCCAAGAAATGGAACCATAAAAATTGGTTTAACACAAGATTCCTTTTTTGTTTTGTCTGTCTGTTTTTCTTTTGCCAGCACAAAACTTCATGCTCAGCAAAACCCATTCAATGACAAACATAAAACAAAAATGAAAACAAACACAGAAAGATGAAATGCTCCCCTCCTCCCTAAAAAAAAGAGAAAGAAAAAAAGAGAAAAACAGAAAATCAACTTCAAACAGAATCCAATGTCAAAAGATACAGACACCTCCTGTATCTGTACTTAAAACCAAAACCAAAACAAAACCAATATACAGTAGCAGTTATGCTAAGAGTACAGAGTCATTTGTTCTCTCAGTGCATGGGGGGTGTATACACGAGGTCTTTCACTCCATGTGGTAACAGTCAATACTTTCAAGGAAGGGAAGGGGGAAGGGATAGGTGCACAGAACTTTTTTTAAAACAAAATCTTTTATAACGCAGTGATCTACACTTTGTTTCCAGTGCAAGGGGCTTTGTTATATAGTTAGTGCATTTTTTAATGGCAAAAATAAAATTGTTTTATGTATATATAAACAGGGTCATACACTGTGGGCATTCATTTACATCACGCTCTACAATAATGATTTGTACTGAAAGGAAATCCTCTGTTTGTCAGAGGCAGGGGGTGGTATTAACTCTTCCATTTCCGGTGCCTGGCAAACAAGATGAGACCAAATCAATCCTGGATTCCCAGAAACCCGTATAGGCCATTTATCCCCCTTCATTCCCCTGGCAAAGAGATCAGAGATGCAGCTGATCCCCTTGGGGGCCCCTGGAGAGCTCTATGGAAAGTCATCAAGAAATACCTGGCTTCACGACACCCTGACACCTTGAGGGCAGTGGGAAAATCATCAAGAAATACTTGTATACATGGGAAACTGATACCTTGCAGAATATGTGTTAACGTACATAACATCGTGTGCACTTTGTTATGAGAGCACACTACAGGCATGCTTCATTACTTTTCCCTGAACAGTTTGTACATAGGCATGCATGCATGGATGTATTTTAAAAAAACAAACAAAAAAACTGTCAGTATAAAACTTTTTTAAAATTATTTTTTTTTATACATTTTTGTTTTTTGTTTTTGTTTTTGTCAGTATAAAACTGATCTGTCCTAATACCTGCATATTACCAACGCTACAATAACTCTGTCAAAACTGCCGCTCTCCTCCCTCCCCAATTTCGTTTGACTGAATTCACTTATTAACACAACAGTGCATGACATTTGGGGTTAGTGATGTTAGATTTCAGTGTCAGTTCACTTTGAAGAAAGTACCTATTTTCTGAAATAGTCTAGAAATTCAGGAATAAAAGGAAGTAAAGCTTTTTTTTAACATGGAAAGGAAGGAAAGTAACCATTGACATAACTGTACAAGCAAATAAAAGAGTTATTATCATACTCCATATCATATGCAATAATAAAAAATTCTCTCAATTTTTTTTCCATATGAAGGGGAAGCTGCACGTGGGTTTACATGAGATAGTGAGCATACATGTTGTAGAAGGTGAAGGTAACAAGTATTTATTCACAGAAAAAAGGGGGTGATTATATATATACTAGCCTACAGTGAATAGGGTCAAAGGTAACGTGTGTCCAGTGCCCAGATGAACTAACATCACCAAAGTATTCCCAGCACAATCCTGTGATCATGACATTATCACCACAACCCACTCTATCCATCATGGAATGGAATCTGTTCAGCCAGCAACAACCAGGCAGTGGCACCCTTCCCTCCCCCCCCCCCCTCTTCTTGCCAACTTAGTGTGTGTGTGCATGTGTGAAGAGAGAGAGAGAGAGAGAGAGAGAGAGAGAGAGAGAGAGAGAGAGAAGAGAAGAGAGAGAGAGGAGAGAGAGAGAGAGAGAGAGAGAGAGAGAGAGAGAGAGAGAGAGGAGAGGGAGGGAGAGAGAGAGAGAGAGAGAGAGGGGAGAGAGAGAGAGAGAGAGGAGAGAGAGAGAGAGAGAGGAGGGGGAGAGAGAGAGAGGAGAGAGAGGAGAGGAGAGAGAGAGGGAGGGAGAGAGAGAGAGAGGGGAGAGGAGAGAGAGAAGGGGAGAGAGAGAGAGAGATTCATGTTGTAGAGGAAAACTTCTTTTCTTTCTTGCATTAAAGCTGCATTTCTGTGGAAATTATTTCACATCGGAGAGATCCTTTTTTACATGTAAAATTTCTGCTTTCTATGCATACAGAAAGTTTGTCAGCAGAATGAAAGTACATGCAAGATATAGTCTACAATCATTTTGCATTTATACTGGGACTACAGATGTAGTGAACTTTGCCCTTCATGGGGTGATTTAAGTGTTTTTGACTTGACTTGACTTGAACTTTGACACATTGATGTCAACATAACAGGTAGGTGCCTTTCGATATCAGCTCACACTAACTATCAGAGGTGAAAACAGCTCTGTCAGTGTACCTGCCTCCATGCTGTTGTTCTCACAATCAAACTTCATAGGATCAACAAGGTAACATTCTTTCTGCATGGACCACAAAGAAAGAATTTGCTGTTATGTACAGAAAATGGCTTATGGATCCTTTATACAGCAAAGACTGTGCTGTATGTACGCAGTCACTTCATGCAAAAGTATGAACTTGCAAACATCAGAACTGAATTTCATGAACTTGCTCTCAAAGTACATGATAGCCATTCTTGATGCAGTAGCAAGTCTACATCACAGCTGTCAATCAGCAACAGTCAGTAACAGGCTTACTCACCAGCCTTCCACCCTGTAAAATGCACCACATTTCTCTACACAAAAACACAACTTTTCAATGTCTTCTTTTTTATCTTTTTTATTATTATTATTATCATTATTATTATTACTTCTTTTTTTTTAGCATATTACTGTTAGATCTAACGTTTCTGCTTCTACCTATTTTTGCAGCCACCTTTTTTTTTAGGAGGTGCTTTCTTTTACTGGCAGAAAACTAATTCTTCAGGCCTCTTAGGATTGATACAGCATAAATCTGAACTCAAAACTCAATAAAAGTCAGTTTTTAAAGTCCTGGCAATAAGTAAATGCAAGTTTATTAACCCTATTTGTGGAACATTAAGATACACTTGATAAGAAAAACCACAAGATTCTTGCTACAAAAAAAGAAAAAAAAATCACTCCACTTTGACAAAAAAATTTCCGTTATTTGTAACCCCAGAATGGGGGAGGTTGACAACAGCGACGTTAAAAACATGCATGTTAGTTCTTCACACACTGTCCCACAAAATCCCAGCTACGGCAGAAGTTAGACCCTTCAACACCCCACCCCTTGATGTCTGTCCCCTGATGCTCACCACAGCACCACTGCAACTGGGAGAGAGGGGAGAAGAAGAAAACAGAGACAGCATGAGAGCAGGTTTGTTTTTCAGTGTGGAGCTGTTGGTCTGTACAGCACAGTGTCACAGGGAGACAGAGACATACAAGGACTGGATTCAGAACAGCCGAGAGGAAAAAGTGTCACACAGCTGGTTCCATGGCTGCACAGGGAAAGTGCCAGTGGTCACAGTTTGACTTTTTTTAAACACGTAAACAGACGTTCAATGCCAGCAAGACCAGTCAAGCTCAAGTAAAAAAACCACTTCCCCAGTGCACACACACACACACACAGAGAACAGAGCACAGGGCATAGTCCAAAGCCAGTCTTCCTCATCTTCAGTTATTCCTCAACAGTTTAAAAGACAAAAAAAATTTTTTAAAAAGAAGATCAAAATCAGAACCAAGCAAGCAACACTCCATCCTGTTTATAAATACACAGTCCATTCACAGATCACAGAAAGCATTCCACATGGCTGTTTACAGACAGATTGGTGGAGTGCATTCAGGTCAGAGGGATTTTTTATATCATCATCCAAACACAGAGAAGTCTGCAAACACAAGTTTGGCTGGGGATGGAAGAACAAGGGAGAGTTAGACAATCAATCAATCAATCAATCAATCATGCTTTCCAGACAATCATGGCTCAGTCCTGACAGTGAAAGAAATGATGGACAGAGGGAGGGAGGGAGGACAGGAACAGAGGGAGGAAGAGACGAGAATTCACAGGAACCAATGAAGCCAACCTACCTCAGTGTCTTTCGCCATGAAAACCGACTTTAAAAAAATACAGATTTCAGCCAAACCCAAAAGGTTGTCTTTCAAGAGAGGTTTACATGATCAAATGAAAAACATAAAAACAGGAACCAGAAGTACATATCATAGTAAAACCAAATGCAACAAACAAATGAAGAAAAAAACCATAAGATTCTTACAAGTTTCCTTTTCCAAGTTCACTGCTGTAACTGTTATTCAAAACGCACTTTAAAAAAATAATGAAGTTACAGGCCATCTTGGCACAGTGGTTAGCGATGTGTGATTCCTGCCTGGGAGGTTGTGGGTTTGATCTGCAGCACAGGCAGCAGGCTTTCTTCAGGCTCTGGGCAGTGCCTACCTGGAGATGACAGCGCTATACACCCTAAGGGAAAACATGGACCGTACAGTCCAGCATTAGCCAGTTTATGACAGTTTGGGGGCTGCAGCTCCTCTCACTAAGTCTGGTGGACACCTACAGTACATTATATACAGTATAACAAAAACTGCAAGGCCAGTAACTAGTGCCAGTGTAAGCTTGGAGCTTCATTCACAGCATCAGCATCATCACTGCCCTTAATATTCAGACAACATCACAACACTGTCTCTGTTCTGTGGCCTGACTGAAGATTTATGAGAACTGGAACTGAACCACATGACAATAGTCCCCCCCCCCCTTCCCTCCCAGAATAGGAGTCTCTTTCAGTCTGACTCTGCTATTACTGTCATCAGCAGGGGATTTGGTACAGAGTGTCTGGCATATGTCTACTCCATCAGAGCATGAGCCACTGAACACTACAGTGATTCTTAATCAGTGCAGGGCCTTGTCTGGGGGGTGGTTCATAGCAATTAAGCCATGATGGTTTCCTATGGACTTCAGACTCTGAGGATTGTGGCTGTGACTACAGGAGGAAAGACAGGACTGAGTGGTATCATGGGAACAGCAGCACTCACTAGCAAGTCACACATTAGTCAGCCAGGGAAAACAAACTTCTTTATGATGAAGTTCCACAAGTCTTTGAAAAATCATTTCCAACTGAATCTGAACACAGCCAATACAGAAATCCAACATAATGTCCAAACATAAGAGAAAGACGATAAATAATGAGTAAAAACTCCAAACCATCATCAAGAAAAGAAAAGGAAGCATACAAGGCAAACTTCAGAGAAGTCCAAAAGGTTAAAAAAACAACAACACTGAAGTAAAAAATACAAACCACCTCAACTCAAATGGCTAAATACTAATCACACATAGCTGCACTCTGTGCAAAACTACATCGACAACTCTCTGGACAAAAACAAAGCATAACACTGACACAACATCAATCACTAAATATGGGGAACACAGGGGGGGGGAGGGGGTCTAATGCAAGCACATCTAGGTGATGTTAACTGCTGACAGGGAGTGGGGGGGGGGGGGGAGGCTAATGCAGGCACATCTAGCTGATGTTAACTGCTGCAGTTGTTAAGTCAATCTATTATGTTAATGTTGAACAGAGGGAAGAAAGAAGAGGAAGAAAGAAACACACAGCATAGAGATATGGGTACACAGGAAGAGAAGGAAGGAAGGAAGGAAGGAAGGAAGGAAGGAAGGAAGGAAGGAAGGAAGGAAGGAAGGAAGGAAGGGAAGAGGGAAGACATTTACCTGGAACGAGTCCTGATGTACTGACTGGGGATAAGACAAGGACAGGTGTTTTCCCATTATCACAGGCAAAGTAAAGCGTAGATAACATATATATATAGATATATATATATATATATATGTCACTTGCTATGTATCCACACCGTTAATTGCACTGAAGCACTGTTCTAGTTCCATCACACAAACGTTACTTTCTAAAAAATATATTACATTAAATTCCTTATCAAGCAACTTACATTTTTTATGAAAACGAAAAAAAGAGCTGTCATTAAGGAATATTCCAACACTTTACTTAAAACGTTTTCTTTTCACTATAAAAACACAACAAACAAACAAAAACCCAAGTTACCAAACAACATGGTCCTGAGACTTTAAAAAAAAATAATCTTTTTTTTCAAACATAATTTTTTTATACAGTTTAAATCGTTTCAACAAGTTTGTCATCATAACTTTGTCCACAGAATTGAACGAAGAACAGCTGACCAGATTTCTTCAAACAGAAATTTGACAAGATAATAAATCTCTTTCAAAATTGTTTTCACACCTTCCTCTATAACTAAATAATATTTTTAAAAACACCTTCAAACAAAACAAACACACAAACAAACGAAAACTCTATGTGACATTGCTGAATTCCTCACTGAGACATTTATAACCCTCTTTCTGTCAACTAAATGAAATTGCTCACACCAAACCAGCAATGTTCTCCAATCTAACACATTGTTTAGGAATACAACTGATATGGCAGTTATACAAACATCAAAGTATGCAGCACTTCTGCTGTTGTACACACAGAGAAGTTAGGTGTTACAGAACTGGTGTCATGTTTTTACAGGACCAAGCAACTGCGCTAATAAAAGCAGAATACTTGAATACAACAACAACCCCCACCCCTCCACAAAATTAACTTTCCAATATCAAATAATACTGTCAGTAAAATTCAAAACACATGCTATATATAATATACATGTACCCTCCTCTTCACAAAAATGCATTATCATGTTATACTTTGCAGTCAATAAAAACAAACAAAAAATATGTTTTCTTCAAGAATGAACAAAACAAAGTCATGCAAATTGAAATCTACACTAAATTTACACAACCCTTCCCACATCATTGCTACACATTCTGAACAATGAATCACCTTAAAACTCAACCTGTATCAAACATTTATCCAAATTTTGTAACGGTCATAAAAATAAAACCAGTTTTCTGTCCCAGAGTAAAAGAAGACCAGCTATTCATGCTAGGCATTAAAAGCCCTCTGACAGAGAAGAAGATGGCCAAGAAGACTAAAGACCCCGCTGCTCCCTGTTACTCTAGGCCTGTTACACACAGCGCGGAGATCTACTGTACACAGAGTGAGACGCTGGACTGTCAGTGAGTGAGTGCAGAAAAGTAAAAGCTAGGTTCACAGGTCCAGTGAAAAACGCAGCAAGTACAGAAACACGCTGCCACACACACACACACAGAAAAGAGGCAACGCAGTCAGGACACTGGAGGGGCTGTACTCACTTGAACTCGTCGGTGTCTGTCGACAACTCTTGTTCTATCTGCAGGAATATCTGAACCTGCAGCACGGAAAAGAGAGAGTGGCCATTAAAAAGGTGAAGATATAATGCAACTTTTGCAAATTAGGAAGTGTCCATAAAGATGTCATTTAACTCTTTTTTTGGGGGGGGGCTTTCATTGTTTTTTCTTTCAAATTTAACTCTTACGTCATGATGATACACAACCTGATAGATGTTCTGGTTGTACACACTATTTCTCATCACTGTAAAGCAGAATCTGATGATGTTCTGCTCACACACACACTTTACTATCATTCTAATACACAGCCTGATTGTGTTCTGGTTGTGCACTCAATTTTATTGTTGTTCCTCAATTACAGCTCCGAAATTCACCAATGGTGAGATTTTGTGTATGTGACCATTTTAGCCCACCATGAAGGTCGCCACATTCCAACTTCAGGGATGTGTGCTAGGTATGTTTTGTGTTTATGAACCCACCAAAATTAATGCTTACAAGAATTATGGGTTCTTTAATATGCACATTTGATCATGTGCATATGTGTATACACTAAGGGAATTAAGAAACTGGCAGGTCTGCACCTGAAGTTGATCTTCAAGATTGTAAAAACTACCCCCCCACCCCCACCCCCTTAATTCACCAGATGCCACCAAGATTTGAACCCACGACTTCATGGATCCATGGGATAGATGTCAAACCGACTTAACACCTCAGTTAAATTTCTCATCACTATAATACATAGCCTGATCATGCTCTGGTTACACACACAGACACACACAGACACACACAGACACACACACACAAACACACACACACACACACACACACACACACACACACACATCATCATCATCATCATCATCATCATCATCATCATCATCATCATCATCATCATCATCATCATCATCATCATTACAACACATAGCCAGACGAGCAGTCCCTGACCATTTCAGTGATGATGGTGGGCCAGAGGGAGATGAGGTGCTTTATCAACACTACAATAATACACAGCAGTATTGTCATCACTACAATAACACACACACATCAGTGACGCACCATCTTAGTGATGATGGTGGGCCAGAGGGAGGAGAGGTGTTTCATTATCACTGCAATACACATTATCATCATCACTACATCACACATCAGTAACTGACCATTTCTGTGATGATGGTGGGCCAGAGGGAGGTGAGGTGTTGGGGGACATGCGCAGCAGCAGCACCCGGAAGCAGAGGAAGACCTGCGTCATCACGCTGGGGATCTGGGTCAGCCGCAAACTCTCCGCCAGACGCTCTGACAGGGGGAGAAAATACACACACACACACACACACACACACACACACACACACACACACACACATACATATATATATATATATATACACTTTGTGATTTTTGAGAAAGAGAGAGAGGGGGGGAGGGGGGAGAGAGAGACAGAGACAGACACTGAGAGAGAGAGATAGATCAAATCAAATCAGTTCTATTTCAAGGATAGTGAACAAGCGCCAATGTGCTTTTTTACATCCAGTCCCCACCCTTAGGGATACATCATGA
The DNA here is from genome assembly GCA_030674155.1 of Stramonita haemastoma. Lineage (NCBI taxonomy): Eukaryota > Metazoa > Mollusca > Gastropoda > Neogastropoda > Muricidae > Stramonita > Stramonita haemastoma. Next base: position 1,502,766 of record CM060327.1, on the reverse strand, counting down.
TAAGATAATAAAATAAACCAATACAAACACATCATATAATAATAAAATAAAGAGAGAGACAAAGATAGAGATAGAAAGACATATGAACAGAGAAGAGCCAACAGCACAGACATGGAGAAACAGAGCAAGGAAGGCAAAAAAAAAAAAAGAGAGAGAAAAGCTGAAAAAAAAACCTTAGTGAGAAAATGTAACACTCTGCCTCTTTCGTTTATTCAAGACTGATGCTTGCCATTCACAGCATCAGTATGAACATGCTAGTGAAAGTCTCATCGGGATTTCATTAGAGAAAAAAAAAAGAGAAAAACTGAAACCATCCACCCCCACCACCACAAAAGAAAACAAAAACAAAAAACCCCACAAAAGTGGGTGGGAGGGCACAGCACACAAACTCAGCATAACTCAGTCAATGGTCAAGTGTCAACATTAGCATGCCCCTTCCTTTTACAAAGTCCAAGTGCTATGGTTAGCATCAGCTGGGCAGAGATGGGATGGACAGCAGCTGAAAGTAGCTGAAAGTGGGAGAAACTGACTGACCGCTGAGGGGGGGGGGTCAACAAACTGCCTACCCTGAATCTCGGGCATGTTGCGCTGATACTGGTCGAGGGGGGAGCAGAAGATGGCGAAGGAGAGACGCTTCAGCATGTGGGAGCGCAGCTCAAACTCCTGCTCCTTGCTGCTGAACAGGTTCAGGGAGCCACTCTGCGTCATCGACACCCGGTCTGACAACACACCAACATCAGGTCAAGTCAAGTCAAGTCAAGTCAGGTCAAAAAGAATTTTATCCATCCTGAAGGGCAATTACAATACTGACAGGAATATTGATACAAATCACAATCATTAGACATAAGATAGCTACATTTCTTATTGTGAAATGAGAACTTTTACATCATTATGTGCATAGAAATAAGTCAGCTACTAGTGATGACAATGGTTCATGATTTGATTTAAGACTCAGTTGAATATCTGAAAAAAACAGTTGCATACCGAAAATCTTACTATTAGAGAACTTTG
>CM060327.1:1491755-1496755 GCA_030674155.1 Stramonita haemastoma | reverse complement strand
ATATTAGCTAAACTGACAAAAAAGATCAGTGGTGAGAATATGAACAATGAAAACACCATTCAAATGATCATCATATTCTTCTTATTTGTTGTTGTTGAATGCTCAGACAGCAACTGTTGCTGTCATATGAACAAAAATACCATCAGGCCAAACATGTCCGACTTTGGGGGTGGCATCATGAAATATGTATATATATATATATATACACACATAAATCAATCAAACAAAAAAAAACCCAAAACAAAAAAAAACAACAAAAAAACCCCACCCAACCCAAAACTATTTGCAAAATTCTACAGGAAATCACCACATCTGTAACCTCCCCCACAAAAAACAAAGCCAACAACAAAACCCCAACCCCACACAAGAAGAGCCCTTAAAAAAACAACAGCCGACACAAGATCAGCATGTACACACACCCTCACCTTTTTGGTGAGTCCTGCAGGTTTGTGGCGGCGGTCATTCCAGGCCACAGCGAAGGCGCCCAGCAGGTGAGTGCCGTGTAGGAGGGACAGGGGGCTGAGCAACTCTAGGACATGCTGTCGTACCACCTGATGACACATAAACACAGTAACATTGACAACAACATTAATAAAATCAGCAGAGACAGGGGGCTGAGCAACTCCAGCACATGCTGTCGTACCACCTGATAAAACACACAGACACACACATATTATCAATAATAACACTGACAACAATCACACTGACAACAACATTATAAAAATCAGCAAGGACAAGGGACTGAGCAACTCCAGAACATGCTGACGTACCACCTGATGACACACACACACAAATATATACATGTATGCATGCAAGCTCACACACAACACACACACATGCATACACACAACTATACATATACATACACACAACCATACATACACACATACATACATCCACCAACACACACAACACCCCCCTCCCACCCAACACACCACTCTCCCCCACACACACATAGATATACACAACACCCTCCTCCACACACCTGCAACCCACCCCTGCCCAACCCCAAACCCCCCTTACACCCCCCAAACTCCTCCGTACCTTAGGGTCTCCAATGATGAGTTTGCGCACCCCGTCCAGTTTCTGGGTGTTGCTGTTGGAGGGAGGGGAGGGCGGGGGGAGGGCGAGGGCTTTCCAGAGGGCGGCCATGCAGGCCATGATGCGGGGCAGGATGCTGAGCAGGTTGCTTCTGGCCTCCACCACTGGGGACACCGGGGACGTGTCCCTCTGGGGGCTGGTCTCCTGCACAAATACACACCTCTCAAGGCTGAGTATGGAGGCCTGTGGGTAGGGTGAGGTACTTGAAAACAGTATAAGCAAAAAACTGGTTTCTTTAAACAAAACAAGCAGCCCCCCTCCCCCCCCAAAAGAGAAAGAAAAAGTAAACGGTACATCACAGCGCACAAATCCAACACCACTCAGTCAAGTGTGCTATATTAAGCGCGCCCTTTCCTTTTACCTAGTCCAAGTGTGGTCAGTTGCTGCTATAGTTAGCACCAGCTGACCCCATCTGGGCTGCGATGGGACGGATTAATTAGCAGCTGAGAGGAGCTGAAAGTGGGAGAAACTGACAGCTGTGGCATACACACACATGTTCTCATCCAGTGTGTACAAACACATTTCACTGCAATTCCTAAATGGGATTTTTTCTTTCTTTTTTTTTCATTCTGGGGCTAAAAAGCTAAGGTTTATCAATGGTGAAATTTTGCATATGGGATCGTTTACTCACAATAAAGTTTTGCATTCTAACTTTAGGGATAATGTGTTTGACATAACACCAGCGTGCATACAGTTTTGTCAATTTTGTCATCCGTTCCCTCAGGCACACAATGGTCTGCTCTTCCAAAAAAGAAGAACAGGTTTTAACATGTCTAGCATGAAGAAGCCAACTGATGAAAGAAAGGAAAATCAACACCCCCTTCCCCCTCCCCCTTCCAAACAACATCTCTGTGTGTGCACCACTGACCCTGCTGCTGCCGATGGGGTTGAAGACGTGGATGAGGTTGGTGAGGATGTGGCCGGCGCTGGCCGTCTCCGTGGTGACGGTGGAGGTGGGTGCAGGGGCGGGCTGGCCGATGGAGACGTGTGTGTTGGAGTCCAGCAGGCAGTAGTGACACAGCGCCGTCAGCCCCTCCACCAACATCACCAGGTGGTCAGGGGGCACACTCGTCATCCTGCACCATAACACAGCAATACAGTGCAGCTTTTTGTTTTTTGTTCCTTGGTTACAACTTGGTGGTTCACCAAGCCTGTGTGTCAGTCAGTGTACATACCTGGCCCTGTGAGCAGTGCAGTCAGCCACCAGGTCCTCGATGTTGCGACACAGCTGGGAGACCTTTACCTTTAACACCTGAACAACACCTGAACAACATACCTGGCCCTGTGGGCAGTGTGGGGGGAGCAGTCAGCCACCAGGTCTTCAATGTTGCGACACAGCTGGGAGACCTGTACCTTTACACCTGAACAATACCTGAACAACATACCTGGATCTGTGAGCAGTGTGGGGGGAGCAGTCAGCCACCAGGTCCTCGATGTTGCGACACAGCTGGGAGACGACGCAGAGCACGACCTGGGTGAGGGCGCGGCCCATGAAGGGCAGGGCCGAGGTCACCAGCCCCACCCAGTGGCGGTGCAGGTGACACAGGTGGCGCTGCTTCAGGGCGCTCAGCACGCCTGACAGGAACATCGTCTGCTGGGCAATGGGCTCTGTTGCCCTGAACCTGCACAGCAGGGATGTGGATGTTGATTATTCAGTGATGGTGATGATGGTGATGATGGTGATGATGATGCTGATGCTGCTACTATCACTGTTACTGATTATTAAAGTAATGATGATAAATCAATCACAATAACAGGTCTATCCAAAGTCGCAATGCGGCTACCTTTGTTGTTAGCAAAAATAGTTGCATATGCAAAAATCTCACTATTGGTATACCTTGGAGCTCTCATCAAGGAACAACAACAACAAAAAAGTCCAACCAAATAAATATTTTAAAAAAGAAACAAAAGGTAAAGGTGTCTCATAATCTATGTGGTCGTTGGGGAGCAAGGTGTCAGAGACCTCAGCTTCTCCAGGGGCCAGCATATTGAGGGTGGCGCCCATCTCCTCTCCTTGCTGCTTTACCTTCCCTGACCCTGAAGAGGGCAGGTACCCATTTAAAGCTGGGTGGACTGGGGGACTGTACTGAAGCCAATACACATGAACAGACACCCATCTGTAAGGCAACCACAGTCAGTGTGGCTTACCCCTAGCTTGGGGAGAGCAAGTGATTTGATCAGTGAGCTAAGCTGTCGCCAACAGTTTGATACCAACAACAATATTACAGTGGGTGTTTGTTGGGTTTTTTTCAGTAGATTTGAAATGTTGCAAATTAGCAGAAATACATTTTTTGTTTTCTGTTGGAAGTTTCTATTTCTATTTGGCTATCACAGCAACATATACACTGATTTGCAGCGTCCAATATGGTGCAGCACACATCAACTAGACATTTTTTTTCATGTTTAATATGATACATATAAACACTGATGCACAAAAGTCATCAGACAATGGAAAACACCAGTACAGAACCAAAGTTAAAAGGTGTCCATAATTTGCATCTTCATTTCACACTGCCTACATTTTTTTTCATACAATTCTTCATTGTGCCCCATGGCAACAACAACAAAAAAAGCTACAATAATAGGCAGATATGCACACATGACAACATGCAAATACTCATATTTGCACCACACACACACACACACACACACACACACACACACACACACACACACACACACACTCACCCTCACACACACACAAACACACATCCCCCCACAACGACAACACCCCCCCCCAAATACACACCCACAAAACCCTCAAACACATACACACACCCTCCCCCCCCCCACATCCCCACTCCCCCCTCCCTCCCACCCCCCCCTCCCTCCTACATCCACCCCCTACCCCCCCAACTCACCTAACGGTGGTGAGTGAGTACTGCACGCTGGTGCGGACCCTGTCCCACTCTGTGTTGGGGGGGGAGGGGAGGTGAGGGGGCAGGGGGGTGTGGGTGTGGCTGATCTGGTCCTCCAGCATCACCGTCACCAGCACCAGGCGCAGCAGCGACGTCTGGAACGCCTCCTTCATCGACCCCTCCAGCCCTCGCTGGTTGAACTCAATGATCGCCTCCGTCAGGCTTGGAGTCTTCTTCCCACCTAAAATTTGGGAGGTTTGGGGGTTTTTTGGTCATTAAGATTGAAATGTTGGTGGGTTTTTTTATAAGTAGAAAAACTGGGGTGTGTTTTTTTTTAAAAGAGTTAAAATAGAACATTTTAAGGATTTGCATAATGAGCAAAATGAATGAGATAACATTCTAGGGCTAATTCAAAAAAAAACAAAAACAATCTCCTGTTACAACTATACAAGATGTCTGTTTTCTAGATCAAAAGTGATCATCAAAATTAGGGAGAGTCCTCTGGACAGTACATACAGTATTGAAAAAAAAGTCTGACTTTGACTTGGCTTCAGATTTTAGCACTATAATCATTAACAGAGGTAGTGCAACTGTGTAATGATTATGTGACTTTGTAATGATTATGTGACTTTGTAATGATACTTTGTAATGATAATGCGACTTTGTAATGTGCTTTGTAATGATAATGCGACTTTGTAATGTACTTTGTGATAATGCCACTTTGCAATGACTAGCCCATTTTTACCATGCAGCCTACTCATAACATATTTCTTCTGGTAAATCACACAGGCTGAACAATCACACACAGAACAGAAAGCGAATCCAACTCAAACAAAACCTAGAGGAACCTCATTCACAAACCATATGCATAAATCAACTGGCACACCCTGTCCCTCACCCCCCCACCCGTTCTCACCTGCAGGTTTGAGGCGTGCATCATAGACGCTGGCCAGCAGCGTGTGCAGCAGCGCTTTCTGCAGCTTGCAGCGCCCCAGCAGGTCGGAGATGTAGGACACGAAGCTGCGTCCACTGTCCCTCATG
>CM060327.1:1479255-1486755 GCA_030674155.1 Stramonita haemastoma | reverse complement strand
AGCAAAGAAATTACTTTTTGTAATCACCTAACAAGCAAATAAAACCAAACCCCCACAATACCCTGCACTCACCAGTGTTGTACATCTGATCAATCACAGTCTGGTAGTCAGCACAGTACAGAGGAAAGCTGGCAAAGTCCACCAGCAGTCGACACGCTCTGATGAAGGCGGCCTGACCTTCCTCCACACAGGTGCGGGGCTTGACCTTGGGGTGAGACCCTGACTCGGTCAGCTTGGCCCGAATGGCGTCACTGTCGGCACTGCAGACAGAGCTCTCGTCAAACAGGGAGTCCTGGTCGCCAGTTCTGCCGCCCTCTGAGGGGTGGAGGGTGAGCAGCTCCATGCATTTCTCACACACCTTCTCGCTCTCCAGCACACGCCGCGTGATGATGCAGTGGAACAGCTCCTGGAAGCTGCCCAGGCACTGCTGCATCAGACCCAGGTGCTCTCTCGGCCGGTCCTCCCGGCTCTTCTGGCGGTGGGCAGACAGCATGAAGTCTCTCTCCCTGCCCACCCCCCTCACAGGCAGGCGCTGCTTGTCCTGGGACACCTGGGCCACGGGGTCACTGGCCCCATCTTTCTTCTGCTCCACAGGCACATCTGGAGAACTGGGTGTGTCTGGTTTGGAGCCCATTTTCTCCGACTTTTCTCCACTGGACGGGTCTGCCACATTTAGGTCCGGAGCTTTAGGGTCAGCTATGGCACTGGACTGGCTGCTGTCCTCTTGGGAAGGGTCTGTCTGCTGCTCGCTGTGTTCCTCTGGCTCTGATTCGCTCGCTGTTCGCTGCTGCGTCTCTTTCTCCCTGCTCCCTTCAGGCAAACCATCATCCACTACAGTCTCTGACTGATCTGCTGCAGCATCAGTTATCTGCTTGCTCTCCTCTCTGCTGCCCCCTTCAGGGGAAGCGTTCTCTACCCCAGTGTCTGACGGAGATTCAGCTTTCTGTTCACTGGTGTGTTCCCCAGCCCCGGAGCGCCCCTGTGGGGCGTCACTGCTCCCCGCATTGCCCGCATCCCCCTCCCCCCTAGCACTGTTGTTCACATCCCTGCTGGTGTCACTGGCTGCTGCGGCCTGCAGACTGGAGGTGCCCTCAGACACCCTGAACAGGCTGTCGGTGTCCAGGGCATCGTCAGCCGTGGGCGTTGCCATGGAGGGCTGGACGCGGGAGAGGATCTTGCTGCACATGCTGAGGATGGCCGTCAGCTCCGCGTCAGTGGCTGTCTGCGTGCAGCCTGTGGCCGCCGTGATCACCTGGTGAAGCAGGTCAGGCAGGTGCTCCGTGGTGGATTCGGGGTACACGTCCTGAAACACAGCACAGGCTGTGAGTGTGTGTGTGTGTGACATTGTTATGGCATGATGAAGGTATGTGAGTGTGTGTGACATTCTGATAGCATGATGAACATGAAGGCAATGCGGTGCACAGACTCAGTAAAAGACAGAACTAATAACAGCCTGTCCTTCAGGTAAACATCAGAAACAGATCACACACACACACACACACACACACACACACACACACACACACACACACACACACACACACACACACCTCACCACACACACCTCCACCAAGCACCTGTACAAGCATAACAGAAGTGCACACATTCACAACAATATAAACCCCTCTATCCCCAATCATCTCTTCTCCTCCCCTACAAACACTCTTCCATCCACAAAGAAAAGCCTTGTAGAAAATCATTCCACCCTGCTATAAACAGCAAACCAAGAATGAAGAACTGAAAAGATCCACTCACCAGAAAAATGACATCCTCTACAAACACACTTCCATCCACAAACAACAATATTGTAGTACATCATTCTACACTGCTATAGCCAACAGACCAGGCATGGATAACTGACCCCAGCTGTGACAGAAGCACTCACCAGAGAGATGACGTCCAGCAGAAACTCCACGTTGTGACACAGCTCTGTCAGACTGATGACGTCCTCCCCCTCTGCCGTCATGCTGCTCTGCCGATGACACGCGTCCCTCGTGCGGTCACACGCCCCGCTGAACAGGCGGCCGATGAACTCCCAGATGAAGTAGGACTCGAAGGAGCCAAACAGCAGATTGGCCGTCTTGACCAGTTCGTCCACATGCTTGCTGTCCCTCACCAGCGTCTTGCCGCAGGCTGGTGCAGCAGTGCTGGCCTCTGCAGCGCTGTGGTCACTTTCTGCCCTGGTGCCCTCGCGGTACAGGCTGCGGAACACAGACAGCAGGACGTCCTCGATGATGACGGGGCCGATCTCCGCCTTGTCCAGCAGGCTGATCAGGATGCGGAACGGCCGCAGCACGGCCAGGTGGCCGTCCTCCCCAAGCCTGGCCTCCTGGCCGGCCGTGGCCAGCTTGTGTTTGAGGGCGGCCACCAGGAGGTCCTTGGAGTGGCCGTGGAAGTAGCTGAGGTCAAACTCGCTGCAGGTGGAGGAGCTGTCTGCCCTCTGTCGCCGCGTGGTTGCGGTGTCGGCGTTGGTGGCGGTGGCCTGTGCCTGCTGGGCGGGGGTGCCCAGGAGCCAGAGGTAGAGGCGGCGGTTGAGGGACATGTCGCGACGCAGCACCACATTGAGGGCCGCCTCCACCACCCCCCCCAGGTCCCCCCGCGTCAGCTGTCCGTTGTGCATGGGGAACGCCAGCAGCAGAAAGTCCAGCGTGCTGCGCTGCACCAACACACTGCTGTCCTGCAGCGCGCTGCACAGCGACTGCACCTGGTGACAACAACACAATGACAACACGGGTATTAGCAACAGAGGATCATCCAGATTCTCACACCAGTATTAGCCAAAAACGAATCAATGACATTCTCATCATATTTCTTACAATCTTTAAGAGAAAATAGCTTCATTCAGATAATTTCAAAAGGAGCAACATTCTTCAAATTCCCTCAACACCCCTGTGTATTTTTACCTGTTGCCCTACACCTTTCAAATGTTCATTATGACACACTAAACCACCTACCATGAGGTCAGTTACCAAGCCAGTTATATGCAGTTTACCCTCCACAGAGATTCATTTAACTGTTTGCATCCTTTTTTTATGTAAATACTTTACAGAACAAAATCTTTGTGGATGGGATAGCTCAGTGATCAGACTACTCGCTTTTCCCCAGCCAAGGTAAAGCAGCATCAAGCATGGTTACCACCAATTAGATGGGTGTCCATTTGCACACCTTGGCTTAAGCACAGTCCCCCAGTTCACCCAGCTGTAAATGGGTACCTGCCCTCTTTAGGGTCAGGGAAGGCAAAGCAGCGAGGGGAGGAGATGGGCGCCACCCTCAACATGCTGGCCCCTAGAGAAGCTGAGGTCTCTGACGCCTTGCTCCCCTACGACCACATAGGTTATGGGACACCTTTACGTTTAGAACATCTACAGCCAGAAGGGGGGGGGGGGGGACGTACCATGAGGTCGATGTCCAGCCCCATCATGTGGAGCTGGTCCTCCATGGAGCGGCGTTTGTTGAAGTGGGTGAGCAGGAAGGTGACTGCTGGCAGCCGCACGCTGGGACAGTTCAGCACACACTCCCACAACCCCGTGTAGAAGAAGGGAGGGTCTGCTGCCTCACAAAACTCCTCCAGCAGAGCATTGGTCCTGAAGCAGGCAGGATAGGAGACAGGTGTGGTGTGAAATGAGTATGTCCACGTGTAAGTTTATCAAGTGAAGTGAAGTGAAGTGAAGTCAAGTCAAGTCAAGTCAAGTCAAGTGAAACGCAGTCATGTGAAGTCAAGTGAAGTCATATGAAGTCATGTCAAGTTAAGTGAAGTGAAGTGAAGTCAAGTGAAGTGAAGTCAACTGAAGTGAAGTCAAGTAAAGTCAAGTAAAGTCAAGTGAAGTGAAGTCAACTCAAGTGAAGTCAAGTGAAGTGCAGTCAAGTCAAACCAGTCAAAAACACTTTAATCATTCCTTGAAGGGCAATTACAATACTGACTGGAATATTGATATGAATCATAAACTTGAAAGAAACACGAATGCTACATTCCATATTGGTTTAAACATTCCAAGACAGCTTCAAAATAAATAATATCACACATACACACACCTCTCAGGCCCTGTGGATACTCAGATGTAATCATTATGACAGACAGCATAGAGTACAGCCTTGTCAAGAAGTCTCATAGCATGTGCATTTCCACAGCAGCATCATTACATCCTCTTCATCATCTGACTTAAGAGCAGCTCATTTCATTACACAGGGTGAATTCTGGGTATGTTTGTGTTTCTGTGATCCATCTAACGCTGACATGAATTACAGGATCTTTACTATGCATATTTTGATCCTCTGCATGTGTACATACATGAAAGGGTTTAAGGCACTGGCAGGTCTGCACTTAAAGTTGACCTGGGAGGTTGTAAAAATCCCCACCCTTACTTAATTCACCAGACGCTGACACCCAGATTTGAACCCAGGTCTTCATGGACCCAGAGGATTGAAGTCAAATGGTCATAACCACTGGGCTACATGATCCATCAGGAGATACTCAAACCTGCATCCTCAGTGACCATCAAATCACAAGTTCATAATTCTAACCACTAGGCTATCCTCTCCATGCCCCTCCCCCGACTATAATTGTTGAATAATTCAACACTTCATAAACTAGGCCATTCTGCCCTCCATTCTATTTGTACGATTATGGTTGCTAAATGCTATCATCAAATCCGATCTAAAGCGATGTAAATCTGGAGACTGAAATACTCCATAAGAACCCTAGGCATGAGTGACTGCTGCCCTGAAGGCAGATGGCACAGGAATATAGCAGTACCTGTGTACAATCAGCTGAGCCTAATACTGTAACAAAGGATTGGAGACACTCTCTCTCTCTCTCTCTCTCTCTCTCTCTCTCTCTCTCTCTCTCTCTCTCTCTCTCTCTCTCTCTCTCTCTCTCCACTTTTTAACTAGGCAAAAATAACTTTTATCTGACACAATTATCAAAACACACTTCTGTCTCGAAAAAATGTGTCTCACTAAAGCAAATAAGAACAAAAGAACATTGTGCCAAATAAAGTTTGTTTGTTTTTCATGAAAATAAAGTAAAAAGATAAATAAAAACGTAAGCAATGTAGCAAAACAACACAAAATTCTGTGAATGCTCAATAAGCCTTAAAAACCACACCACTCTATGCGAACATAAAGACTGAGACTATTCCTTTCACAGAAGTCTGTTATACCAGGGTAATTAACCCACATTTGTTGGTAAAAAAAAACAACAAAAAAAAAAAAAAAAAAACCCCACATTTGTTTGTTATCACCCTCATTATCATTATATCATTGTTGCTTTTGTGGATATTGTACTTCAAGCTTTTATACAAAGATTTTTTTTTCAACCGGGTTTAAAGCCAGTAAACTGGGTGTAACAATAGCTCCTGTCCAAACTGTTTTGTTAGTGCATGGAATCATACAACAGTGACAGTGAACTGCAAACACAAAGAATTCTCCCTCATCTTGGGTACAAGTGAGGTAGAGAACTCAGCCCCTTTAGATAATACTGTGATACGATATGATATGATATGATATGATATGATATGATATGGTATGATATGATATGATATGATACGATATGATATGACACAATATGGCAAACTCACCCGTCAAAGAACTCAGCCCCTCTAGATAATACTATGTTATAGGATATGGTATGACATATATGATATGATATGATATATGATATGATATGATATATGATATGTTATGATATAATATGGTATGATATATGTTATATAATATGCTATGAAAACCTCACCTGTCAAAGTACTCAGCCCCTCTTGATAATACTATGCTATATTGTAATATGACATGATATGATATGATATGTGATATATGTTATACGATACCATATGGCAAACTCACCTGTTAAAGTATTTGGCCCCTCTAAATAATACTATGTTATATGATATGTTATATGATATGCTATGGCAAACTCACCTGTCGAAGTATTCTGCCCCTCTAGATAATACAATGCTAAATTGTAATATGACACAATATGTTATGTTATATGCTAAGGTGTGTTGCCCTCACCTGTCAAAGTACTCTGCCCCCTCCTCCAGGCCAGGCAGCAGCCCCAGCAGCAGCCCGTTCAGCCCTGGCTTGATCTGCCGACCCAGCGGCACAAAGTGCTTCTCATACACCGTCAGCAGCACCGGCTGAAACAACACACACACACACACACACACACACACACACACACACACACACACACACACACACACACACACACACACAGAACTGTCAGTGGTGCTTTGAAACATAACATGCAGACAGTTCAGTGCAATGGTGGTTTGGAACATAACACATAGTTCAGTGCAGTGGTGGTACTTAGAGTGTTTTAAAAAACTGCATTTCTGTTGTTCATTCAGCTGCAAGTGTTCAGAGAAAAAAAAGTTCCTTGTGAAAATGTGGTGTAGTTAATGTATTGTGCTGTGTTGTGTTAAGCTGTATTGTGCTGTGTGTTGTGCTGTGCTGCATGTTGTGATGTGTTGTGCTGTGTTGTGCATTGCTGTGCTGTCCTGTGTTGTGTTGTGTTGTGTTGTGTAGTGCCGTGTTGCATGTTGTGCTGAGTTATGCTGAGTTGCGTTGTGTTGTACTGTGTTGCATGTTGTACTGTGTTGTGTTGTACTGTGTTGTGCTGTCCTATGATGTGTTGTGTTGTAATGTGTTGCATGTTGTGCTGTGTTGTGTTGTGCTGTGATGTACTGTGTTGTATGCTGCACTGTGCTGTGCTGTGCTGCATCGCCTGCTGGTGGTAATAGTGACGATGGCTGTAGTAGCAGAAGTAATAGTTGTAGCAGCAACAGTCATGATCATGATGAAGATGATGGTGATAGTGGTGGTAGAAGTAGTAGTATGCAGACTAGAAGTAGTAGTAGTAGTAGTAGTAGTAGTAGTAGTAGTAGTAGTAGTAGTAGTAGTAGTAGTAGAAGTAGTAGTAGTAGTAGTAGTAGTAGTAGTAGTAGTAGTAGTAGTAGTAGTAGTAGTAGTAGTAGCACTAGTAGTAGCACTAGTAGTAGCACTAGTAGAAGTAGTAGCAGTAGAAGTAGTAGAAGTAGAAGTAGCAATAGCAGTAGTAGCAGTAGTAGCAGAAGTAGTAGTAGTAGTAGTAGTAGTAGAAAGCAGAAACCATTCTGTATATTAAACAAATTATACACATTATATATGTAATGTCTAGACAGCAGCATATTCGTCACGTGTGCATTATTCACTTGGCATCAATCCAGTCTTTCTTTTTCTGTGTGTGTGTTTTCTTCATCTCCTCACGCAGCAGGTGTAAAGTCACAATAGATCTGATCTAAATCATAAACCTGGTACAACATATTTTAGACTTCTTTTTTTAATTTATTTTTTTAGTGAGTTATAATGTATTTTCATCTGTTATAGGCTTCTCTCTCCCTCTCTGTCTCTCTCTGTCTCTCTGTGTGTGTCTCTCTGTCCTTCGCTCTCTTGGTAAATTACAATGTATTATCATCTGTTATAATTGTAAGAAAAAACTGCCTGACAACAATAAATAATAAATAA
>CM060327.1:1444255-1474255 GCA_030674155.1 Stramonita haemastoma | reverse complement strand
ATGCTCATCTTGAACAGATGACCCTGACACGTGCTGCAACAGGGAAGGGGGAAAAACGACAATGTGAAACAAACTTGACATATCGGTCACACGTGAATACAGTGTAAAAGGTAAAGGTGTCCCATAACCTATGTAATTGTAGGGGAGCCATGCATCAGAGATCTCAGCTTCTCCAGGGGCCCGCATATTGAGGATGGTGCCCACCAGGCACCTCTCATCTCCCTGCTGCTTTAACTTCCCTGTCCCTTAAGAGGCCAGGTACCCATTTACAGCTGAGTGAACTGGGGAACTGTACTGAAGCCAATGCACACAAATGGTCACCCATCCACTTGGTAACCATGCTCGATGCTGCTTAACCTTGGCTTGAGGAAAGCGAGTGCTCTGACCACTGAGCTATCCCGTTCCCTAAGAATACAGTTAGGGTCTATCTTCCTTGGTAAACCATGTGCCATGTGGTCACATGTAATGAAGTATGTAACAGGCATGTCATACCTGTGTATTGAATTGTTTTGTATTGTATTACAGTATACTTTTGTTAGTCAAGGCAGATTTCTCTGCGTGATATTCAGGCTGCTCTTCCTGGGGAGAGTGCATCACTACAGAAGCAGCGCCACCCATTAAAAAATACCCCAAAAACATTGTCTGCATGTGATTTTTTCTGTTATGACAAAAATGCCTCTTTTTTCTACAGGATGCATGTAGCATATGTGTGTAAGGGACCTTGGTTTATTGTTTCATCCAAAAGACTAGCACCCAGACCACCACTCACGGACTCATGGATGGGAGAAAAAAATTGGGCCCAAACGAGATTCAAACTACTGCACACTTCGACCCGGACTTGTTGCTTTCTGGACAGGTGCTTTACCTGTAGTGTAGATCACCAACCCACATCCTCTTACTGCTATAGTCAGTATATATATCTGGAGTCTGGGCTACAGTACAGCTGGAGACACCCCCACAGCTGTCTATGTTAGGATCTCACAGCATGTCAGCTCCAATTTTCATGACTACTGTTGTCACATGACATGCCAATTCTGTGTATACCGGACCATGGCCTTTGCCATTGAAAGTATATACTGCCCTGAATGCTGGTACAAGGGGTGGGATGTGTGTGTGTGTGTGTGTGTGTGTGTGTGTGTGTGTGTGTGTGTGTGTGTGTGTGTGTGTGTGTGTGTGTGTGTGTGTGCGTGTGTGTGTTTCTTTTTGCTCCTTCATTGGGTTTTTTCCTAAATTGAGCACGGAAAAAAACAACAACTGTGCATCACTCACAGTCAATAATTTATGCTCTAACACGCATACACACTACTGACTATGCATACTGTCAATGCTTTTACTTTTGAGCTATGTCTTTTCCCTTCTTACACACACACACACATACACACACACACACACACACACACACACACACACACACACACACACACACACACACACACACACACACACACACTGCTATGAATACCCTCACTAAAGACAGCAGCTTGAATTTCAAACAGAAATCTGTTGTGACATATCATATAGTGACAGTAACACAACTTTTACCAGCAAAGCAAAAACAATAAAGGGATCAAACAATTTTTCTTTAAAAGACAGCAAATACACAAAACAAAACAAAAAACATATTGAAATCAACTTTGTTTCTTCACATCTTCAAAAATCCTTTTTTTTGATGGTTTATGTCTTCAAAATGTCAAAAGTCATTATACGCTCATTACGACATTAATCATTCCCCAGCTTTGCACCTTGGCGTCACCCAGAATACATGAATCCTCATTATGCACTCTCAAGTATCACTTATCCCACCCTCAAATCACCATGATATTGCAAGTGCACACTGAACTGATCTTGAGGGATGTGACAGCCCAGTTGTTAAGACCCTTTGACTTCAATCCCAAGGGTCCATGAAGTTATGGGTTCAAATTTCGGCTGATCTGGTGAATTAAGGGTGGGATTTTTCTGATCTCCCAGGTCAGCTTCAAATGCAGACCTGCCACTGCCTTAATTCCCTTCATGTATATATACCCATGCAGAAGAAATATGCATATCATAGATCTCATCACTCATGTCAAACCAGCATGCACACAGGTGTCGTGTTTAGACACCATCCCTGAGGAAAAATTGGGGACTCCAACTCCCCAGGGCAGCTCAGGGCTGTAATTAAAAAAAAAAAAAAAAAGGGTAGGCGCTGCACTTTTGGCGACACGCTCTCCCTGGGGAGAGCAGCCCAAATTTCACACACAGAAATCTGCTGTGACATGAAGTGGTATAAAATAAAAAATAAAATAAAATGTCAGCATTCAGTGGGTAACGGAAACATGAACATACTCAGCATCTACCCCCAAGTCTACAGAATCTTCACAATGCTGAAGGCGGAAGAGAAAGGAAAAATGAAGAAGAACTGAATACCACTTGAGGTCATGGCAAAATTTCTATGCATGAAATTTAGGCTTCTCCCCATGGAATGAGCACAGAAACGTCGCCACATTTCTTTTTTTCATTTTCTATCTAGTGTATGTATACTTGTTTCACTTTCAGAGATGCACTTTTAAAAACAGAATTTTGCCATGGATAACCCAATTGTTGCCATGGGTTCTTTTATGTGTGCTCAGCGCATGTTGCACATATGGCTAAATTGATCAACTCATCCAAAACTGGCAAAAGACTAGCACCCAGACCACCACACATGGTCTAGTGGGTGGGTGGGTGGGGGGGGAAGTTTGGTCTCAAACTGGGATTGAAGCAACACTTTCAGCTTTATAGGCAGAGGCGTTACACCCAGACTGCACTACAGATCTATTTATTTATTTATTTATTTATTTATTTTATTTATTTATTTATTTATTTATTTATTTATTTATTTATTTATTTATTTATTTATTTATTCTTTTATATCGAGGATAACAGAATAAGCAATCATGTGCTTTTTTTCATCCGGTCCCCATGTGCATGCAGTTTTGTAAATATTGTCATCTGTTCCCACCGGCACACGATGGCCTACTCTTACGAAAAGCGGAACAGGATTTAACGTGTGCGCAAGATGTTCTGCGTGCGTTCGCACACGGGGCCTCGGTTTAAAGTCTCGGTTTAAAGATCCCCTGAATGAGAAGTTGCAAGATTGTGTGTATGACTTTTCACGTTCCTCACCGTATAGGCAGCCATACTCTGACATCAGAGGTTTAGTTTGCCTTTAAAAAAAGAGCACAAGTTAATATGCTAAAAAGTTTGTCATGGCTGTGGGCAATCTCAACAGAACATCTCAGCATAAATGATAATGGCACTTCGCTGTTCATCAAAAACTGACTTTAAAACTTTAGGCCTCGGCCAAGTACTATTAATTAGGCAATACTTCACCTTTTCACAATCTCTTTTCACAGCTCTTTGTAATTTTTCAATCAAATGATCTGTTTGTGTACAACATGTTTTCTCTTGTGTAGACTGTTTCTGATCACACACATAGACACACAAACACAGACACAGACACACACAAACACAGACATAGACACAGACACAGACACAGACACACACACACACACACACACACACACACACACACACACACACACACACACACACAGAACCTCTGGGTGATAACGAAGAAGCAGTAAATGTACTTGAACTGGATCAGCCAGTCAACAGCTTGTGGCACATTTGCCCTACATCTCTCCCTCTCATTCTATCTTACATGAGACAGTTTTTGTAGCTTAAAATCAATTTTAAAATTTTGAATGTGTGTGTGTGTGTGTGTGTGTGTGCGTGCGTGCGTGCGTGCATGTGTGTGTGTGTGTGTAGAAGCACCTGCTCACACAGGCATACAGCATGTGGTAAGAGGAGAGTGGGGACGAGTGTGTGAGTGTGTGTGTGTGTGTGTGTGTGTGTGTGTGTGTGTGTGTGTGTGTGTGTGTGTGTGTGTGTGTGTGTGTGTGTGTGAGTGCATAAAAACAAGCATACACAAAAGAGTGCATAACAGTATAGATCTACATCAGACTACTGTATTAGTGTATATGTCCACATGTTGAACTTTAAGTAAGCGTGTGTCTGTCATAGCATTCATGCATGCATACATATTTGAATGTGGTCAATGTGTAAGTTAGTACACACATATTCCTGATATTGATAATGTGTCCACACATTGACACACTAAATAATACATGTGCACATGCGTGTGTTTATGAGAGTATATACAGGATTTTAACAGACCTGTAATGCTCTTATGAACATTCGAATGTAAAATCAACAATTTTACAAAACAAAACAAAGCTCGCTTTAACGAGAAAATCCTACAAGTTGGAATGTGGCTACCTAGTTAATGATGAGCAAAACCAGTCACATATAGAATGCTAAATCTCATCATCAGTGAAACTCAAAGCTCTAGCTAAGGGACAAAAAAATTAACAAAAAATAGATAAATAATAAAATAAGAGAAAAGGCTGCAGAAAAAAAAGAATGGAAAGGAAATCTATGTCAAAAGGAAAAGATATCAGAGAGTACACTTGCATGACTGTGTGAGTAGTGCGAGTCACTACTTCTAATAAACAAATGTGTCTACTTGGGAATACTGAGACAGTATGCAGTATGCTGCTGGACTTGCCGACAAATAAAATCATTACTATTATATCAACCTACAGTATGAGCATGAAAGTGGTTTTATATGTCAACCTGGGAAAGTGAAATGTGCTAAGCGCCTGCTCATTCTATGTCAACTTATGAAAATGAGCACAGTGCACTAGTAAGTGTAGTACTAGCCATGTAAGCATTGTATGATTTAGCAACGCAGTGTGGAATGAGTACTAATTATCGTGTTTCAGATTTGGAAAGTTCTAGAAAAAAATAGAAGAAAAGGACACATAATATGTTTTTATATATATACATTTCATTTGCTAAAAATTTTCTTTATATGGCTAAAAAAGAACAAACTATCCTTATAATCCAGCGGGTTTTTTTTAAAACATAATTTAATGAGCTCTTTCCAGCACCAGCCCTTGCCACAACCAGAAAATGCACGCCTGTGTACTAACAAAACATGAACAATGAAGTAATCCAGAACTCACATCAGACGCATCCTGAACAAATCTATCTATCTATCTCCCTGCCACACTGTCACTGTCTGTGTAACGTCTGTCTCCCACACTCTTCCATAACTACCTTGTGAATTTATTTATAAATGTCATGTCATAACTTTTAGCAGTATGATTTTTTTATCATTCTAGTTAAAGACCTCTGTATTCTCCAGCCAAGGCAATAAAGCCAGAGCAGAGAGAAGTTAATTGTTGATGCATATGTTGCCACTGTTACCTCGCTCCCCAATAGAGGCAAAAACTGTTGAGCAGCACGTTGTACGAAACATCGGTACTCTCTAGGGCCAGTCAGAACTCTACAGTTTGCAGAGAATTCTCTACCTTTTCTCTCTTTATCAATCACACACTGTAACCTTTATTCTACGATTTTCTCATGAGGTTATCTGGCTATACATTCAGGCAAAATCAACCATGAAGAATTCCAAGACATGGATTCAACAGATCAACATATACTGATATAGTTGAACAGGCTCCATGTGTGTGCAAAGCATTACTTTAGAAGACAGATTTTATTATATGAATAATTCAAATGAATTAGTGCACCATGGGCCACATAACAACAATTCCAGAAATTAAATTTCTAAAACAATGAGGTGGTGAAGGAGGGGTGGGATGAAAGGGCCAAAGGATAACAACAGCCAAAAAAGATTAAAAAAAATAATCTCAGCAACACACACACACACACACACACACACACACACACACACACACACACAGAAAGTACAGTGGCAAGAAATTTTATGTGACTATTTTTGCCCACTATCAAAAGAAAAAGACACTGGACCAAAGAACGAACGAAAGAGTTACAAAACTTTGAACATTAAAATATGATATAGAAGGTGGATATAAAAGCTAACTCACCCCAAAGTCAGAATGTGGCTACCTTAATGGTGGGTAAAAATGGAAGAAAATCTCACCATTGGTGAACCATAGAGTTCTTGCTGAGGAACCCCCCCAGAAAGAAAGAAAAGTTAACTAACCGAACTGTTTGTGATCAAGAGATTAATCTATAAATACAGTGCATCAGCAAAGTAAAACAATGCCTCCATCACAGATTAGGAAATCTATGGAAAGATAAGGCTGACACTCACGTCTGTAGATGATGACGCATTTGAATTCAAAAGTTTCCTAACATACAGTGTGATACACACATCTGCTTTGTCTCTGAAACCATTTCATACAATACTCATAGGCATTGATTATTTGTTTTCATTTTGTCTGTGGACAGCTTGCATTCCCTTTTTAAGTACTGTCAGAATACAGAATAAAGCTAGTGCCTTGTTTTTACACTTCAATTTTTAAAAATCACACACACACACGATAACCCATAGTGATGGAGATGGGGGAGACTGAATGAAAATAGGGACATATATATATATGTGTGAGGTGTTATGCTGGAGGAAGATCCCAGGTAGGAAATAAGTGAGACTTTAGATTGGATTTGAATACATTTGATTTGGATACATGTAGCATAATAATTTATGTAAACACTAAATGGTCCATGTCCTAAAGCAACATATATTATTATATACATTTTAACTTTTGCCACACTACCTATCAGAAAAACAATTATCATTTCTGACTTGACAGAAAAAACAATATTTCTCTCTCTCTCTCTCTCTCTCTCTCTCTCTCTCTCTCTCTCTCTCTCTCAAGGTGTGATGAGAATAACTGAAGCTATTTAGATCAGTGCATTTGTATATATATACATGTACATATGATGTATATATATATGCAAGTGAAGTATCTATAGACGTGTGAGTGAGTGAGTGTATGTGTGTGTGTGTGTCACTGTGTGTCACGCTGTGTGTGCATGTGTGTGCGTGCGTGCGTGTGTGTGTGCCTATGCATGCACATGTGTGTGGGCACACTTATACATGCATGCATGTGTGCGTGTGTGCATGTGTGATGTGTGTATTTTTCACTTTCTTCTTAATCTTCTATTTCAATGATAATGTAATATAATGTAATAAGTACTCATGTGCTTTTTTACGTCTGATCCAGGCCACATGTGCATGCCATTTTCAATGATTTTGTAAATTTTATTTTGTCACCTGTTCCAAGTGGCACAAATGGTCTACTCTTCCAAAAGGTGGATCAGGTTTTAACATGAGCGGAACATGTGCTGTTTACATTTGCACACAGGACCTCAGTTTATAATAATTATAGTCTCCTCCAAAGAACTTTCAGGAGAGTTGAGTCAGCACTGAAGTTACCTCCAGAGTATACAGTGCGCGCGGGCGTGTGTGTGTGTGTGTGTGTGTGTGTGGAGAGAGTGTGAGTGTGTGTGTGTGTGTGTGTGTGTGTGTGTTTGCTTTCTGACAAAACACGGCGGCGGGGGGGGGGGGGGGGGGGGGGGGGTGTCTGTGAGCCACACCTTACAAAAGTTTTTTACCACTATTTCTGAGAATCAAGAATATGCCACATCCGTCCGATCAAGGGTGTGTCACATGAAAGCAAAGTGCGAAAACAAAAATCTTTAGTTTCATGGTTCGAATTAATCAAAGAGGCTTGACTAACGACAATGATGGAAAATGCCACCAATTACACCGAATATCTTCAGGCTGGATAGTGACAAAACACAAGGATGTCGAGGTGACCATGAACTTTACCTTCCGTGTGTTGAAAATCAGTCTGGATCTAGTCGGCTGGCGGAGTCAAGTTGCTGGTTCTTCTGTACGGACACATCACTCCATCTCAAATAAACTCTGACAACAATCAGGATGTCTTAACGTTAACAGCTTTTGAATCAAGGCAACGAGGAGTGAATAAAGTTTGAAAGAAGTTACACGACGCAGCACGATCATGATCTATTTTGGTATCAAAACATTACAGTCACAGGGTCTTGACAACTTCTGTTGCAGAAGGCCACGACCATACATGCCCCGCAGTGAAAAATAAGTGTAGAACCGCAGTTGCACAACTTTTTAAAATATTAAACAAATAAAACTTTGTGATAATATTAAACTAATGTCTGCAGAGTTTCTGATTGCATGTCATTCATACTGGTAAAATCATGTGCTTTAGTTTGTGATTAAAGACCTTAGATTTTCTCAATTTTACCCATGACCTTAACGAGACGGCCTTGACCCAAACAAAATCTTGTGAGGAAGGGACGCGAAGTAATTCTTGTTTTGATCCAGGGTGACGACACACTCTACTTTTGTTTTAAGCTAGGTACAACGATACAGCAACCATGACTCTGACAATTCAAAACGATTACGGCTACGTCTTGTTTGTTGTTGTTGCTACCTGGATATTGAACAACTGGCTTGGTCTGCAAGTCATGAAAGCCAGAAAGAGATACGATGTGCAGGTATGTCGTAGATGTAGCCCGTTAGTTCCGGGTAATCCCGAAAACAATAAGTAGCCCAACCTTTTGTTTAATAAGCATTTTATTGTAAGTATTAAATGACTGAGAAAACGTTCCCGGATCACTTGTATTTATACATAGAAAAAAATCTATGAAACACAAGAGTGAACAATGGTTGTGCACAATGTACATCTATGTTGAAAATTTAAAAAAACTGAAAAGCATGCCAACACTTTGAATTGAAAGGGTGTGGTTTTTCCCCCACTAAGTGTGTGCTTTTGACATTTCCAGTTATTCAGAAGGAAAACAAAATCATAGAAAAGGGGGGGAGGGGGGGGGGGGGGTAGCCCAGCAGTCAGAGCGCTGAGCTTGTGATCCAGGGCCTATGTTCGAGCCACAATCGAGACTCCCATTCTAGGATTTTCCTCCAAAAGTCAACATCAGCACCAGCTTCATCCCCCCAAAAGTCCCTGGGGTGAGACCACAAATCGAGGCCGTGTGGATACACAGAACACAAGCAGAGTACCAAATTCACATCCAAAAACCTGTTGGGCCTATGGAAAGAGCATGATAGGCTAGGCCTAATAGGTTTGCACAGCATCTCTATGCCTGCTTCACAGTAGCCCAACATAAATATATTGAAATATTTTAGTCTGAATCTAAACAAAGAAATGATATACTGTTATATGGCAACCCACTGTTTTTCCCCTTAAAAAAATGTATTTGTGATAAAATAATTATCATTTTATTACTGCCTTGCAACTTCATCTGACCATGACTTGACAGAATTTATCCTTTAATTAATGCCTCTATCAGTCTATGACATTTGGACATAAACTATCTTTGTTGACAAACGTCTGTATTTCCCAAACACAAGCAAACCCAGTTTCTATGAATATTGTATGAATTTTCTTGGTCCATTCTGAGTTATACAATTTCTAAAGTCTCTTTGAACATTAATTATATAATAGGCCTGTACCCTGAACATGGCAAGGGAGTCAACTCTGAATGCCCATGTATCTATCACAGTATACAGTTTAGTGGATATTAATTAACCTTGTGTGAGTTTTTTTTTGTTTTGTTTTTAAAGTTTAACAGAAGCTGACCTGAGCTTGTATATATATATATATATATATATATATATATATATATATATATATATATATCATTATATGCACACTTGTTAGTTTGTTGGGGGTTTTTTTTGTTGTTGTTTTTTATCTACAGGTACATCATGTGTGTGTGTGTGTGTGTGTGTGTGTGTGTGTGTGTGTGTGTGTGTGTGTGTGTGTGTGTGTGTATGTGTGTGTGTGTGTGTGTGTGTGTGTATGTGTGTGTGTGTTGTGTGTTGTGTTGTGTATGTGTGACTGTATTGTATGCAAAGTGTTCAAAATCATATTTGAACCAAATTAATGGTTTCTTAGTATGCCGTTGATCAGTTTTCAAAAGCTCAGACTGGCAGAACATTTACGCTGCGAACATTTTAACTTTATCATATTTTTCAGTGTAATTGCCCTGTCTGTTTTCAGTATCCCACGCTGTACAGTGAAACCAGCAAGGAGTTCAACTGTGTCCAGCGTGCTCACCAAAACACGTGAGTAGAATTTTGTTTTTAATCAAGTAGTTTGTAAGTTACAGGGAAAAAAGTGGGGAATGATCCTGAAAAACAACAAAAAAGAGGGAATTTGATTACAAAGAGGACATTTGATTATAATCAATCAGTTATGAAGGGTGAAAATATCAAATTCAGCTTTTTTTCAATATTGCAGATGTATTATTAAAAACATTCTGAAAATGTGAAAGCAGACTTGTGTGACTGTCATTGCATATGTATGCACATATTCTCACAAACAATGAAATATGATTAAATGTGACACTCCACCACATAAGTCAGAGTGCACCAGAGGTCAATTTTTAGTTATTGACATGTTATTGATGTACAATAAAGTGGCTATTAAATACAAAAAACAGATAGAAAATCAGACAATTCTGTGCAAAGTCATTACAAAATGAAATGATAAACTGCAGGATGTGACAAAATGAAAACAGGCAAGTTTATTTTCGTAACAGGTTGTCAGAATGAGGGCTTGGGTATTTTCAAAACACATTTAAAAGCAAAAGGAATAAAAATTATGCCTTGATTATTTTATTATAAGGTAGATAAACGGATATTGTTTAATAATCAATTAAAATCTCAAAATTGACAACTTGACCCCCAACTGCCTTTAATAGCTCCTAGCGCAAAATTGGGTAATGTGCTAAGCGACTCATTTCGTGGTGGAGCGCCACAAATATGAGGACAGGCACATGTGCAGTCACTTAACTCTATTGTGCCTGGAGCTGTCATAGAAATCACTACTCTATTGTGCCTGGAGCTGTCATAGAAATCACTGTCTTGACCAGTCTGAGTCTGCAGAGTGTAATAAAAAAAATTTTTTAATGACTACTTTTAAACGAACTCTTCTTACAGACCTTGGAAATTGCACACAAACACATGCACGTAGGCACACATGCTTGCACACACACTGACACATACACACACTCATACTGCTACACACTCTTTCTGCTTTTGTTTTTTGTTGGTTTTGTTTTTTTCCTTTAGATAGATGGCTTGATGAAAAAAAGCAAATCAATGCTTATTCAATGTACCATCTGGAAATAAAAATTTGATTTGATTTGATCATACCAGTTCTGAGGGTGGAATAGCCTTGTAACCAAGCATTAATTACATTCATGATCTGATGGTCAGAGTTCAATCCTGGGTTTAAGCCACCTCTGAGATACCCATTCAAGAGGATTTTTTGCCTGGAGCTAACATCAGTGCTGACTCCACTGCCCAGAAACTCCTTCTGATGAAACTATATATATATGGGTTATTCTCAGAAACATGTGAGGTTTTTGTGACATAGACCTTGAAAAATAAATGTCCTTGGAAGTTTTTGCCTTCTTGTCATATATTAGAGTACTCTGTTGCAAAGTGCAATCTGTTGAAAAAATTATGAATCATTGATTGTTTTTTTTGTAATTGAGGCATAAAGGTTCTATTTTTAGCTGTGTTGCGGTTGTGACATGGAAACCAAAAGTAGCATTAAAACATCTTTTTACACAAAATATCAAACAAAAAACACTTACAAATGCTTTTGGTTTTATCTATAAAACAACACTATCAATTGGAAGTATGACAATCATCGACAAAGCATATGTTTTTGCTTTTTTGTAATGACACCCTAAGACATTTTGTATACCCAGATTTAAAGTTTGGTTTTTGTACAAATGACCACAGCAAGCATCCCCCAGATTATCCTGAACTTAAACCACAGAATGATATCCATTAAACTAAACAGTTTTCTTTACATAAGAATGGAAGCTGTTTAATATTAATGCCTTATAGAAGTAATATGTTTCGGTTGTGACATGGAAACCGTTTGGTTGTGACATGGAAACCACACCCTTCAAAAGCACAAAACCTGAAATTGTAGCAATGAAAACACAAATTAAATCCAAAAAACAACCTACTTGAATTGGGAACAATACATTCTATTAGCATTATTATGATTATTTACATTGATTTGTCATTTTAGAGTGATCTGTTATGGTTGTGACATGGAAACCGTTTGGTTGTGACATGGAAACCATTTGGTTGTGACATGGAAACCACACCCCTCAAAACCCACAAATCACTGAAGTGAAGCAATTTAAACACAAATTGAAAAAAAACCCACCATCTTAAATTAGAAACAATGCATTCTATTAACATTATTTATACTAATTTGTCATTTTAGAGTTAGATGTTTTTTGTTACGGCTGTAACATGGAAACCGTTTGGTTGTGACATGGAAACCACACCCTTCAAAACCACAAATCACCCAAGTGTAGCAATTTAAACACAAACGGAAAAAAAAACACCATCTTAAATTAGAAACAATGCATTCTGTTAACATTATCTACATTGATTTATATAATTAAAGTGATATATCAATCAATATTATTATTGATCAAATGCTGCGTTTGGTTGTGACATGAAAAAGCTGGGAGAAACCAAAGACTGGAACTCTAATTATAGCATCGCGATGCTCCTTTGGCGGGAAAAAGTATTGTCAGAGATATTTAAGGTCAAGATGAAGTACCTACCTGAAAATCTTGGTCAGTGAAAGAATGTGCCGGATTTTGCAACAGATTTACATCGTTTGGTTGTGACATGAAAAAAGGGAAACCATGTTGGTCATCTGGGGTTTCAAGCAATTTACGAGGATAGGAGCTCCAGCTGATCAAAAACAGTGTTTTCTTTATACTGTTAACAG
Source organism: Stramonita haemastoma (assembly GCA_030674155.1). Lineage (NCBI taxonomy): Eukaryota > Metazoa > Mollusca > Gastropoda > Neogastropoda > Muricidae > Stramonita > Stramonita haemastoma. Next base: position 1,461,566 of record CM060327.1, on the reverse strand, counting down.
TTTAATTCATCCCTTGTGGTTATAATGTGTTGATGATAACATATAGTTCTTTGTGAGTAAATTGTTAAAATTGGGCCTACTTTGGGAAACCAACGTCACAACCGCAACAAGCTTTTAATCTGCCCTCTATTTAATGTCCATGACAAAGAAAGTACAATTTTTCTTCTAGGGAACTTGAAACAACATCTGGGCATTACTTTAATACAAGTTGTGTTTCAAATTAGCAGTCTTTCAAGTCAGAAGAACAATCTGAATAAAGTATGCACCAAAATGTCAAAAATCCGCCATGTTGGAATGAGCAATTTGGTGAAATAAATTCACAATATTTAAAAGCAAAAACACAAATGGTCATAAAAACATTTAAATTTTATTTTTTTAAATTAAACACAACCAGTAAACAGCATTCACCACAATTTTAAACTTAATTCAGCCAAATGGCAGATGTGTAAAGTAGGTCACTATCATGCCTCACATGTTTCTGAGAATGACCCATATATATATATATATATCTAAGTCCTGTGTGCAAACACATGTAGAACATCTTGTACACACGTTAAAACCCATTCTGTCGTTCCAAAGAGTAGCCCATTGTGTGTCGATGGGAACAGATGACAAAATTTACAAAACTGCATGCACATGGGGACTGAATATGATAAAGCGCTTGAATGTTTATTCCATTATCCTAGAAATAAAAGAATCAAAACTAAACACACATACACACCCATGCACACGTGCATGCACGCACGTGCGTGCGCGCACGCACACACACTCACACACACACACACACACACACACACACACACACACACACACACACACACACACACACACAATTATTTTAGCCAGATTACATAAATGAAAAAATATTTCCTCAATTAAAGTATTATCCTTAATTCTTTATTAATGATCTGTTTATTTTCTTCTTTTTCAGACTTGAAAACATCCCCATGTTTCTGACCTTTCTTCTGCTAGCAGGTCTCCAGTTTCCTGTGAGTATTTGGCTTCTGTGTCTTGTGTGTTGTTTCCTTTGTGTGTGTGTGGGGGGGGGGGGGGAGGGTGCATTTTACTTTTGTATTTATGGTTTGTGGGGTTGTTTTTGTTTTTTGGGCGGGTGGAAGGGAGGGTCTGTTTTGTGGGATACTTTTTCTTAGTATAGAAATGGCTCTAAGCTTATGAAACAAGCAGGATTACAAGCAGTAAGTATGATCCTCTTCCACTTTATAGTTAACTGATATATAAAAGAAAAGGCAAAGATCAAGTATTATTTCCTGACTGCCAATACAGTTAACTGTTAAGTAAAATTAGTTTTTAGCAGAGTCTGTAATGATCACTGCCCTTGCATGCTCGCATGCACACACACAAACACACATGCATGCACACACACATACACTCACATACATGCACACACACATGCATGCACACACCCATGCACACACACACACACACACACACACACACACACACACACACACACACACACACACACACACACACACACACACACACACACACACACACATACGTACACACGTACACTCACACAGAATCATAGTCACACAAACGAGTGCTCACCCTCACACCTTGTATGCACTGTAACAGTTCAGCAATGACAAGTAACACGTATGTGTGAAATTCATAAATGTAATAAATTCTAGTTCGTAAACTGCAAAAAAAAAGAGAAACAAATGGAAACCTCTGAAGCTTGTGAATATTGCATTATCATAGATGTGATAATGCTGGTCTGCTTTGTGAAGAGCAGGTTTGTTGGTGTTTCAGCGTTTGAGTGCTCTCTTTGGTGTGATCTATCTGGCCAGTCGTGTGGTGTATGCCTATGGATATTACACTGGAGGTAGGAACACGTCATACATGAATGCAGCATGTACTCCTCACAGTTTGTTGTGGTGACTGCTTGGTTTGTGTGTGTGTGTGTATGTGTGTGTGTGTGTGTGTGTGTGTGTGTGTGTGTGTGTGTGTGCGTGTGTGTTAGTGTGTGTGTGTGTGCGTGCATGTGTGTTAGTGTGTGTGTGTGCGTGCGTGCGTGCGTGCGTGTTTAATGTATGATTGTGTGTGTTTGTGACTAAGTGTGCGCTTGTATGTGTGTATGTGCACGCGCTTCCTGGGTTAGAAATCCAGGATTCACCAGTGGTAAATTTTGTGCATATATATATACAGTTGTTTTTGCCTACCATAATGGTAGAGGCATTCCATCTTCAGGGATTGTATGCTTCATTTGTGCTGGAAGCCTGGATGTAAATGTTTAATCTTTAGATCCAAGTCAGCCAGTGAAATTTGAGATTTGAACAAAAGAAATTATTGTGGTTTATAAAAAAAAATTGTGTGGCATTGCCTTTACTGTGTAGTTTTTCTCCTTGTGACCTTGTTGGGGCCTTGGTGTCCCATTTGCCCAGGCAGTTTCAGTTTGTACATTATTTGCTTGCTTTGGTGCATCTTTTGGGGAGGGGGGGAGGCAGGGGGTGTTCTTTGGGTACAGCTCAGAGGCTTGTTAACGCCAGGAGAAAAATGCCCTTGAATGGGTGCTTGGGTGGTGGCTTACACCCAGGCCATCAGATCATGACTGCAGCAATCTAACTCCTGAGCTATCCTGCCCCCTGTCTTGGTCTTGTGTTTTGACATATGTTTGTATCATTTCACTTGAAAATGCCTTGCGAAAGAGAAGAACTGCCTTTTCATTTCTTCTTAAAAGCTGTAGACTTGTCTCAGTAAACTGGAACTTTCAAACACTGCTGTGAATAAATGTGGCAGCATGATGACGATCATCTGTGTGTCTGTGTACATTACACAGGAGGTAGAAACATGCACTGCGACATACACTGAAGGTAGTTTTGTATCATTTTACACTTTTTATGCCCTTAGCGTGAAGATAATGACCATCATCTGTACACAGTTTTCTTCAAAGGCATGATCTGTTGTGTATAATTTTACACTTGTTATGCTGTTAGCATGAAGATAATGACCATCATCTGTACACAGTTTTCCCCAAAGGCATGATCTGTTGTGTATAATTTTACACTTGTTATGCTGTTAGCGTGAAGATAATGACCATCATCTGTACACAGTTTTCCCCAAAGGCATGGTCTGTTTTGCAGATCCAAGCAAGCGCAACCGTGGGGCGTTTGGGTACATCGGGTACATTGGCTTGATCATCTGCACCATCATCTGTGGCATCGGTCTTCTGGGCTGGATTTGATGCGTGTGGTGGTGGAGCAGCAGCAGTGTCTTCTCTTTTTTTGTCAGTTCATAGTTCTGTTGATTATTATGTAATCAGAGCGCTTGATTTTAATATTGTTTTGTAGTGTTTTATCAGAATATAACATTGTAGTGTCATTTTTCCCCCAGTTATTTCATAGTTCAGTTGATAATTGTGTGATTAGAGCACTTGATTTGAATATTATTAGGTAGTACTTTATCAGAATATAGCATTGTAGTGTCTTTTTTAATTTTTGTCAGTTATTTCATAGTTCTGTTCATTATTATGTAATCAGAGCACTTGATTTTAATATCATTTTGTAGAAATTTATCAGAGTATAGCATTGTCTGTGTCTGAAGCTATCTGTGTCTGGAGTATTTAGTTATCAGTTTTGTGTTTGAAATTAGACTGTTGGACCGTTTCAGAATTTTCTGTTTCTGTAAATGAAAGAAGGCTGTGATATGACCTGTTTCATGAAAGGACAGAAACTTCCTAAAGAGAATAGAATGTGGATCCTCCAGGTGAATGCAGAGGATGGTTTTATCATTACGCCATGCAGGGTTGATTGGGTTTATTCCGTTGTGAGCCAATTTTCTTATTTTTTAAAACCTATGTTTTAAGCTGAATAATAATGAAGAGTAACATGGCAGAGATTCTTCTTAAGAATAGTTCATGTCAAGTTTTGAATATGGCAAGAAAATGACACTCACCATGCAGAGAAACACTTCACACCGTTTATGTATGCAAGGTGTGATGTGAATTAAAACCATTTGTGAAACATTTTAAACAGTTTAAACAAGGTGTAATCTGAATTAAAACCATCTGTGAAACATTTTAAACAGTTTATACAAGGTGTAATCTGAATTAAAACCATCTGTGAAACATTTTAAACAGTTTATACAAGGTGTAATCGGAATTAAAACCATCTGTGAAACATTTTAAACAGTTTATACAAGGTGTAATCGGAATTAAAACCATCTGTGAAACATTTTAAACAGTTTATACAAGGTGTAATCTGAATTAAAACCATCTGTGAAAACATGAGCAGAGCCTGCATACTCTGATACAGAAGTAACTTTGTCCTGGCTTTTTTTTTCTTCTTCTTTTTTTTGTTGTTGTTGACTAGAAGCTTTGTTGTTAAAGTCCTGTCAAACAAACTGGGTATCTTTTGAACAAATTTTATATTTTATTTAAGGTCATAACCCCACCTCTCTCTGTATCTATGCATGAAATCAATCTCATGTCTGTGTATCAGATCATTAATCTTGATCATAATTAACATGATCTTCAACATTGTTGAGGGGGTAACATTTCCAGTGTTGATGTTACAAGCGGCCAGTGTGCGGCAGTACAAGTTTACTTTTTGCACAGAGTATACAGTGTTGCGCCAGTCTTGTATATCATATGTGAATTTCCAACCACTTTGTGTTTCATGTTTTCACCTTTTGAACCAGGTGTTGTGATCATCCAGAAGGTATGAATGTGTTAACATGTTCTCCACATTTTTATGCTGGTTGTGCATTCTATTTGACACCATCCTGGTAATTCAGTTTTTGTCAAATTGTCCTTTGTAATGCCTTATGATTCACAAACAACGTATGAAGGTTGGTGTGTCAGCAACTGCCATACTGTATTTTATGATTTTTTTTTTATCCCAGTTGATTTCTCTATATAACATTGTGGCTGCTTGTCATGAAAAAGTGCCATGACATGACAGCACAACTCTGTCCTGGCATGGTTTGTTCTTTTCCCAAAATGTTTTTTTCTCTGGTTGATATTTGCTGAGGACAACCCATTCTTATGCCAAAGATTCTTGTGTATGCTCTGAATACACTTAGCAGATCACATGACTCATTCAAAAGATCCAACTTCCTAGATTTTCATTCAATAGCTTTTGGAGGAATAGGTGAAAAATCTGGCATGTTGTACAAGTTCAGTAATCCACATTACAGTTTCCTGCCTCCAAGACCAAACTTTCAGCCTCAGGTTAGCTCTGTATCAGGTTGACACCTTTTCCCATTTCCTCAATTCTTGAGATACTGGAAAGATAGGACAGGGAGGAGGAGGAGGGGGCCTGAACCAAGCAGGATGAATAAAGAGGATAAAGTTGGTTGGGTTTTTTTCAGGTGCTAGTACAAGAACACAATCAGTAACAGTTCCGAGATGCCTTCCTACATAAAAGATCACTTAAATCAGATACTCATACCCACCATTTTTGTTGATATCCCTCCCTCTTTTATATGGGTTGTCAACATGTTAACTGTTCATGCAGACTGTCTTGAAGTTTAATGGCTTTGTGTTTGGAAGTTGTGTGCCATTTCTTGTTCCTGTGCTCGTTTCGCGATGTGCTGTTCTGGTTCCAGTGCTTGTTTTGTGATGTGTTGATTGTTGTTTGTGGTTGTGCCTGTTCTTCCAGATGGCATAATATCCGTTCAGGTATCAAGAGGATCTCTGACAACACCACTATGTATGTTCTGATATTCACTGAAAAAGTTGTATTGTCTGTCCCATTTAGTGGAACAACATATCTGCTTCATAATTCTTGTTACTTTCTTTTGATTTCTTAAAAAATAAACAGGAAAAAAGTCATGCTTTTGTGTGTCTGCTTTGTGTACTCTACAGCCCAGACAAGCAGGTTTTCTGACCCTGTCAGAAGCAAGCATAAAGAAATTTCAGGTATTCTGGTGCTGCAACAACTGTGTACTCTTCTACAGCTGAATGGAGTAGCAGTACATGACCCAATAAACACTGGCATGAATTACAGGATCTTTAATGTACATATTTGATAGTATTATTATTACTCTATGGGAAAAAAAGTGGAGCATATCATAAAACAAATAAAAGGAAGGTGGCAAGATGGTTAAGACTCTCACCTGCCTAACAGTAAACTGTGAAGTTCTGGTTTTGATTTCCAGCCTTGCCCTTTTTTCCCAGTTTGATAAGAAAATCAAACAGCATGTCAAAGTCCTTCAGATGAGACTATAAGCTAGGGCCCCGTGTGCGAATACACCAGAACATCTTGCACACACGTTAAAATCCTGTTCTGCCTTTTGGAAGAGTAGGCCATTGCATACCAGTAGGCACAGATGGCAATTTTTTTTTAATGCATGCACACAGGTCAAGGAGTATCGTTTAGACATTCCCTGAAGTTGGAATGCAGCTCCCCAAATGGTGGGGAAAAACTGTGCACATGCAAAACTGTCACCATTGGTGAGACTGGGAGGTGTAGCTGAGTAATGGGGAACCCCCCACCCCCCCAAAAAAAAACAACAACAAAAAACCCCCAAACCCATGAGTGCCTGAAGAGATAAACCATGACTTGGTAATATTTATCATCGTCACCCTCTTACACACACACACACACTCACACTAACAGAACATTGTGCTTGCAATTTGACAACCCAAGTTCGATTCCCGTTTGAGAGGATTTTCCCCCTGGAGTTAACATCAGTTCTGACTCCAGTCTCCCCTAAAGTCCTTTGGATGAGACTATAAACCGAGGCACCATGTGCAAACGCACACGGAACATCTTGCGCACATGTTAAATCCTGTTCCGCTTTTCATAAGAGTAGGCCATTGTGTGCTGTGGGAACAGATGACAAGATTTACAAAACTGCATACACACGGGGACTGGATGTAAAAAAAGCACACGAGTGCTTATTCCATTATCCTTGAAATAAAAGATTAAACACACACACACACACACACACACTCTGACACACACACACAACCGGTCAAATTGGTGTAAATGATTTATTAAAACCACAGGACCAGTTACTGCATACTTTAGGCATGAAAATTACTTGAACATAAATAGCACCATAACAGTGATGTGAAGTTACACGAGGGAAACCAGGAACCTGAAAGCATTCTGGTGACAGAACAGGATGATAGTCACAGACACTAACCATACAGCTTGATAGCAATGTGCTACAAAAACAAAGCATTACTACCTTTTCTATTAAATCCTTCACCAAAAATTCCATCCATACTTTTTGCATAAAATGAAGAAAGCTAGCTTACCGTTAGACCTGAAAGCATGAATACTGTAAGAATTTGACATTGATAAGTATAAAAACTTATCTTACAAAAATGTTCAACTTGTAGAGATACCCTGTTACTTTTCCGTTTTGGCCTTCTTGCTTTCTCCGGAGTTTTGAACCAGCCATAAAGGTTTGGCCTCTGGAGACTTAGTGAATCACAAGTGTACCTGTCATTCACCACCGACCCTGAAAATTACATGGTCTGCACTCTTCAGTCTCAGCCCAGGCCATCACTACTTGGCGCTGAAGGAAAAAGAAAAGAAGGCACTACAAAAGAAAAGAAGGCATAACAAAAGAAGGCATTACAAAAGAAAAGAAGGCACTACAAAAGAAAAGAAGGCACTACAAAAGAAAAGAAGGCACTACAAAAGAAAAGAAGGCATTACAAAAGAAGGCATTACAAAAGAAAAGAAGGCATTACAAAAGAAAAGAAGGCACTACAAAAGAAAAGAAGGCACTACAAAAGAAAAGAAGGCATTACAAAAGAAAAGAAGGCACTACAAAAGAAAAGAAGGCACTACAAAAGAAAAGAAGGCACTACAAAAGAAAAGAAGGCATTACAAAGAAAAGAAGGCACTACAAAAGAAAAGAAGGCACTACAAAAGAAAAGAAGGCACTACAAAGGAAAAGAAGGCATTACAAAAGAAGGCATTACAAAAGAAAAGAAGGCATTACAAAAGAAAAGAAGGCATTACAAAAGAAAAGGCACTACAAAAGAAAAGAAGGCACTACAAAAGAAAAGGCACTACAAAAGAAAAGAAGGCATAACAAAAGAAGGCATTACAAAAGAAAAGAAGGCATTACAAAAGAAAAGAAGGCACTACAAAAGAAAAGAAGGCACTACAAAAGAAAAGAAGGCATTACAAAAGAAAAGAAGGCACTACAAAAGAAAAGAAGGCACTACAAAAGAAAAGAAGGCACTACAAAAGAAAAGAAGGCATTACAAAAGAAAAGAAGGCACTACAAAAGAAAAGAAGGCACTACAAAAGAAAAGAAGGCATTACAAAAGAAAAGAAGGCATCCATGGCTGTTTCCTTTCTCCTTCTAAATGCAGTTATCTTACATGTGGCCTGAAGAAACTTGCCCTGAAATAAGGAACACTACCTTACACCAAAGATCAGTCAATGCTACAAACCTGGACACACAGATAACCGTATTAAATATCAGAAGAAAAAGGCAACCAGCACTTTCACCATGAAAAAACAGGTCCTCAGTCTACAGGAAGGTGACTAGCACAGAAAACTTTGATTTCAAAATCTCTCCACAAAAATGTGACCAATGCTGTGAACTTGCAACTCCAACACCCCCCCCCTAAAAAAAAGTTCTTACTCTCAGCAAAACCAAACCAGTGCTTTAAAACTTGAAATAAAATGTCCTCATTTTTGGAAAAGGGTGACTAGCACTTCATGTGAAATACACACCTGTCTTCTGCTAAAAAAGCATGAGACCCACAGGGCAGAAAGATTACTCCTAATATCCACTGCATCACAGATTGCCCTGGTACATTGGCTCTAACCATTAATTTTATAACTGTTCACCAAACTGTCCTTTCAATATGCACTGCACAAAAATGAAACCAAAAAGTAAATCACCATTTCCATCCTAACCCTCATAAAAGTAAATTCCTGCAACATGAGAAACTTGATTCAGAAAAAGAGGAAGAAGAAACAGAGCTTCCCTTCCACATCCTGACTGACTGGCTGCAGGAATGAGGGGCGTGATTTCGGCCACCCAGAAAATGAACAGCATAAAATTACAACCTGAATTTTGGCAGCAGAGTTTTATGGCTGGATCTTGCAGATCCGAAACTGGCTTTTATCTGATGCATTTACAGTCAGGATTTCTGTAACTCCTGCCTCCCTGCACATAGGCATACCTTCAGACTGTGATCAGCTGTGGTGAAACATATTGCATACACACAGATCTACCTCTCCCATGATGAAACCCTTCACAAGTATCACTCTTAGGTAAGGTGATTTTCAAGTTCTACATATGTTCAATTAATTAAAAATGCTGAAATCTTAGATCTTGAAAATGTTTCCATATGAATTTTCCAGCTGGTGCAGTTGATATTAACAGTAGTTGTCATTAGTGAGATGAATTGTTTGGTTTTTTAATGGAGATTCAACCTGAATATAGGACTGAAAAAATGTTTGTTGTTTCGTCTTTTTCCACCAAATTATAATGAAATAGTTCATTATTTCCAGTTATTGACATCATGTAAAATATGGAGGGAGCAATTTGCAGTAAAGTACATTATACAAAAATATCATCTGCTTATTTTCAATGATTTCCTTACTTCAGCTGTATTCTTCATTAAAGAAAGTAGTATGTTCAATAAGACATTTCTTTCTTTTTGTTTGTTGCTGCCGTCCATCAGGATTTAGTGTAGTACGCCATCCTTAAAAAAGGGGAAAAAAGCATAAAAATTCTTATAAAACAATGCATGACTTCCCCCCACCCCTTCCTCTAAATCAACCTACAATTAACTAAAAGAAATAACTCCATGTGGTATCCAAACAAATTTACTCATATATATATATATATAAACAGAATGCACTATCTAAGTACAGCATCAATTTTTTTGGCATTTACAGTGCAGATCACAATCCAAAAGAGAAAAAAACAATAACAACAACAATAAAAATGAATGTGAGTCGACAAAAAAAACCTAAAAAAACTACAAGCCTCTGCATGCATTTTTTGTTGACTACATCGAGGCCGTTTGGCTTTTCTGGTCACAAACTCCTGAGAGATGTGGCAGCATGGAAGACATTTCCTAACAGTCCTGCAGTACAAGCAAAACACTAGAAAGCATGCAGTAGTCATTTAGCAAGTATGGTTTTGAATAAAGTGTGTGTGTTCAAATCAGAGGTAACAATTTCTTTTTCTCTTATCAAAACCGTTAAAATCTGAAAATTTTCTTGAGGAAGACAAGCTTTTTTTTTTTTTTTAGTATTGTCAGTATAACAGTGATGAGTACTATAACAGTTCATACTGCTGCAGAGAGAGGGTTAAGTACAAAACTTCATTGTAAGTCTCTTGTCGACTATTTACAACGTGTGTTCATTGAAACACGTAAAAAAAATAATGAAATGAAGCGATACACTGTCAGGCTAATTGTCCAAAATCTAACACACTACAGCAAAGTTAGCACACACTCCAGTGCAATTTTTACACCCTGCGACAGATGGAATATTTATTTCTAACACACTTTAATTAAAATCAACAACAGCTATACATCTGTAAATCACTATAGCATGGAACTGTTCAAGCATACAACAATCAACAATATTTATGTGTATATATATATATATATATATGTTTGTCAATATTGTGTATGTACAAAAACTGCTAGTGACTATTTTTAATGGATATAAGCAAATATACTGCAGCTTTGGCTCACACCAAGAAGAAAAACAAAGTGTACCTCACCCCAAACTGTAACGATACACATAACCTATTTACATATTAGCACAAGCTACAGAGGAGCAGGCAGCATGTCAACTTGGGATACAAAGGCAGAACGTTTCAAAAACATGATAAAAGGTGAGATTCAGTACCACTAACAATATGCATAAATAAAAAACAACAAACCAAAAAACCCAACCAATATGCATAGAGAGTTTGCAGCATTAGCGATTATAGATTTTTAAAAAAAGATAAAAAATATCTGACAAGTAAAAAAACAACAAAAAAAAGAAACTGTAAAAATCAGCACAGTTGCATAATTATGATAACAAAGCAGCAGTGCTACTTTCATTGGCAGCAGCATCACATCATGATTAACAAAATAGCAACAACAAAAAACCAGAACAGAAAAAAAAATGAAAGCATGAAAAAACATACCTAAGTTCAAACACAGCAGTCCAAAGTATACAGCAAACAGCAAAAACAGCTACTACAAGTTGATAGAACATTCCATTTCGGAACAAGAGTGGCACAACTTTTAAGCTTTTTTTTTCTTCTTCTTCCACAACCGTGAATCAAGGTCAGGATGCCATGCATGCGATGCGAGGATGAAAGCGAGGATGAAAGCGATGATGATTGTATATTGCATCAATACTGCTGTCTGTCCTCCCCTGCGGAATTCTTGCGACAAGATTGAAAGAGGTTGGGGGGGGGGGGGGGGGGGGGGGGGGGGCGGAATTTAAAGTAAAAATTGGATCATCTTTACTCACTTGATAAACTGTAAATTTTACTAAAGACTCTGTGAATGAAAATAAAAAACATTTCTTGCTCAACCTCTATCACATCATCTTTTTCTTTCTCTTCAGAAAAAAGAATTAGTAAAAAAAGTGAATAAATAAATAGATATGCTGAAAATCCATAATCAGTAAACTCACACATTCGTTGTCTTTTGTGAAACAGAACAGTTTTTGTTTCTTCCTCAAAAATATGCAGCACTACCACCGCATAAGAGTATCAACAGAAATGTTCAATCCCCTTTTTGGGGGTAGAGGGGGGGGGGGGGGGGGGTTAGGGGGATAATGAGAGACCAACAATAACAATGCCAGATGGACACTTCCACCACCTACTTTGAAACAAGTACTTTGTCTTCATTCAAACAGTCAACAACATGACGAAATGACCACAGCAGCATTAATTAATGTGTCTGTGACCTTTCCAGAGCATTGGCTACCATTGTTTTCTTTGCTTTTTATGCAAGAACAAGATCATGTACCTTCATCAAATTACACAACAAAGTTTTTAAAAAATCCTGTTTACCCAACTGCTTACTTGAAAAATCAAAAAGGACAGAAAAAGATCTTGTTATTTGTCTTAATGACATGTTGGGGGAAAAAAAACCCATCTCAGCAGGAATGGGTCTTCTTATAGCAGTGCAGTGATGTTGAGACATGATGGTGAAAATGGTGGTGTGGAAAATGTTTATATATATAGATATATATTATCTGCATATAGATCTGGCTTGGAAAGTGGACTAACTCTCCACACTGAGACACGGGGTCTGTACACAGTCAATACATAGGTTATTTGGGACTACAATTTGAAAAAGGGACAAAATAATAATAAAAATGATGATAATGATAGTACTACTACTACTAATGATAATAATAATAATAACAACAATAGTAAAAATAACAACAATAATAACAATAGCGATAATGATAATAGGATTTCTGACTTTATACCTGTAATTACATTTTTCTACATCAATCTTCCAAAACAAATAATGATGTTAAAGAGAATGACTTTTACTATGAACTGATCTACATGTACACTGTTAAACAGAACATAGAGAATGACTTTTACTATGAACTGATCTACATGTACACTGTTAAACAGAACAAAATCAATTTCTCCAAGAAACTCAAAACGTCTTTTTAACGCTAGCTACTTTTCTTAGTAAAGTTGGATCTGAAAAAAAAACAAAAAAAAAACACGTCCTCCCCAAACACCCTGTCCCCTCTCCCCTTTAAAAAAAAAAAAAAGAAAACCTACACACACTCACCACCACAACCACCAATAGAATTAAAAGGTAAAAAAAATCAAAACGACAAGCCAAAGCGATTGATTCTTTCCACAACTTGTTGTCGTGCCTGCATCAAGAAAAACCTTCAGGACACGAGCAGGAACAGTGGTCAACCTCCCTGTGAGGGACTGGAGCAGCACTAACCTTGTGAGTGCCACAGCTGCTGCTGCTTCAATTCAGAACAGCGTGAGCATGAACACAGCAAAGGCAGCAGCAAGGCAGGGTAAGTTAACATGGAGAGAAGGAAGAAAACAAACAACAAAAATCAAGCCTCAACATATACCAGAACAAAAGCCTTCAGCATAATATTTGAAGGCAAAAAAAAAAAAATGATGTGGATATATTTTTTTTTAATAGAAGAAAAAAAAAAAACGATAAAAAGATCCCTGCTTTTCGGGTAAACAAATTATTTTAGGATATGAAAGGCAAGCACAGCCAGAATGTTGCCAAAATTTATCACACTGTACAAAAAAGAAAGAAGAAAAAAAAACAACAAATAAAGCTCTGTGATTCTCACTTTCAGCTGATGGCTGAATGTGTTTCCATCATTTTGTCATCAATGACAAATTCCAGTGAAGACTTACTCACCACCTCTCCTGGAAAGGGGGGTGGGTTTGTGGGTTGTGTTTTATCATAACCCTCTGGTCTCAGGCCTAAAACCTGACAAAAAGGGTTTCCCTCCTTTCAACTCTGCCTCCACAATTCTGACCGTAAAAGAAGCCGTGCTGATGACTAGTTTCATTAAGTGAAATGCTTGCTATACACATCACAGCTCTTCCTGTCAATTTTCTCCCCAACCTTCTTTTTTTAATTTTTGTTTAAACCATGGCCAAAATATCCTTCTACTGGCCTTGTTCTGCCTGTTCAGTCACGCCCATCATGCCGGCAGTAATTCACTCCTGGAAATGACATTACACAGCGACCACTGTCAGTAGCAGCGATCTCTGATATAGTTCAAATGACATTTTAAAAAAGTTTTTGGTTGCTTTTGTTTTTGGTGTGTACAAATCTAAAAATGATTGCTTCAGTTTTGTGTGTGTGTGTGTGTGTGTGTGTGTGTGTGTGTGTGTGTGTGTGTGTGTGTGTGTGTGTGTGTGTGTGTGTGTGTGTGTGTGTGTGTGTGTAAAAAATCCAGAAATGATTGCTTCAGGACAAAAACCATAAGAAAGGTTTTAACAACCGTGGATATTTTGTCGAAAGAGATCAATACTACTCCAAAGTAACAACTGACACATGGTTTTTTTTCCTGTATACATCACTTAGGATACCTGTTTCTGACCAAGAAGATCATTCCCCCCATTCCAAACAGCCTGATATGGCTTTAAGTACTCAAGACACATCATGACATGTGAAAAAATGTCCTTCCTCATAGGAGATATCTGCATCTCCATCATTCTTCACCAGTATAAACACGTAACATGGCTGAAAGTTTTCCTTCCTTACAAAATCCATTTTTCTTTTCCTGCTAGACAAAGATTTTTTTTTCAACCCCAATCAAAAACTCAACTCTTCCTCACATATCTCTTTTGAGTGTGGTGCTTTAAAAAACAACAACAAAAAAACAAATGAATAGATGAGGAGAAGATTCAGGAGTCATCTCCCCTTTGTCCCTGACGCACAGAGCATCAGATGGGAGTTTTAGAAGTCTGTTCCTGTGTGTATCTGTGTGAAAGGGGGGGGGGGGGGGGGGGGGGGGGGGGCGTGCGCGCATGCATGTTTTCTTTGGTTCAATGGCTTGAATGTGGTTTCTTTGTTTTTCTCTGTCCTAGCAAAAGTTTCAACTCCAAATCCTTCAAACTTTCCACACTCCCGCTTGTGAAGGAGCTGAAGCAGAAATTCTGAATTAATCAAAAGTTACAGATACAGATCAACCCGAAAATCAAGGCGGTCTTTCTCCTCCCCCGTTGTTCATTCCACATCAGTGTTCCAGCAACATCAGCCAACACTGTGTTAACTCTTTTCAAATATTCTAGGAAAAACAATTCATTTCACTAAAATCAATGCCTTGGCAGTTCTTCCAATAAATGTTTGTGGAATGTAGAATTCTAAAATGGATGCAATTTCAAAATGAGCCTTTCAATCATAGTTATTGCACATTATTAAAAAAAACCCTTTCAGATCCAAAAATATGATTTAGAAAAATAAAAAGGTTTCACAATTCCTCATTGAAAATCTTAAATGTATGATGAATCCATCTAAATGCTTGAATGTATTATAAAACAAAACAAACAGAACAGAACAACCAAAGAATAAAGGTTATGCAAGACTTAGTATTATGCAGGTTTATGACAAGACCTCACCAGTACACTAACAATGCACAAATCATAACCTCCCAAAAAACATTGTCAGTTCCCATCCCCTTTTCAATATACACCAGTTTGTTACAGATCTTACCTAGCAGTTTCATAACAATACACACATCATAACTCCCACCCCCCACCCAAAATATCAGCCTCCATCCCCTTTTCAATACAAACCACTTTGCTCCATATTTTACCAGCACATTTATAATGCACACATCATAACGCACCCCCACTAAAATGTCAGCCCCCATCCCCTTTCCCCTCCAAGTCCCTGTGGCTGACTGACTGACTGACTGACGGTGTGTTCTCTTTGGAAAAGCTAAATGCAGGCTGGTGACCCCTCACTGCAGTGAGGTTCAGTGAAGGAGGGCGGTGAGGGCAGAGGTCAGGACAAAGGTCAGGATGGCAGAGGGCATGGTGCTGATGGCGTCGTTGCCTCGCTGTGCCGCCACGACGGGAACAAACGCTTCGTCCTCCTTCCTCTCAAAGATCTTCCTGTGAGGTAACATCACCATGACCACCATTAGTTCACACTGGCACAGGCAAGATTCAGTCATTTCAATGTGCTGAGGGCGGTTTGGGGGCTGTAGGAATCAGTTCTGTCAAATGCACTGGAAAAAGACAACTCTATAGTTTGTTTGGGGGACCGATAGCTCAGTGGTCAGAGCACTCGCTTTCCCCCCAAGCTAAGGTTAAGCAGCGTCAAGCATGGTTGATGGGTGACCGTTTGCGCGCCTTGGCTTCAGTACAGTCCCCCAGTTCACCCAGCTGTAAATAGGTACCTGCCCTCTTTAGGGCCAGGGAAGGTAAAGCAGCGAGGGAGAGGAGATGGGCGCCGCCCTCAACATGCTGGCCCCTAGAGAAGATGAGGCCTCTGATGCCTCGCTCCCCTATGACCACATAGGTTAGGGGACACCTTGACCTTTTTTCTTTTTAATACTTTTTCACCCATCATTATTCCTTGTCTGTTTCCATTCTGTCTTTAATAATGTATGACTGATGACATATAAAAAAAAAAACACCACCCAAAAAACAGCGGCACAAATGGAGAGAAGAGGACGTGGTCACTCACATGTATCGTGTGATCATCTCCAGCAGGCCGTCGCCGATGGTTTCGTTGTCTTCGAACAAGTGACGCACGGACAAGGTGATCCTCGTGATGTAGTCGTCTTTCAGCACGGTGCGGGCAAGCGGCAATGTCAGCGTGTACAACTGCAACATCACCAACATTTGGCTGCGTCCGACTTGTACCCTTCTTTTTGTGCATGCACACACACATGCACGCATGCAAGCACATGCGCACACATGCAAGCACGCGCACAAGCACACACACACACATGGGTGGATCGGTGGTCTAGGTGGCAACGCACCTTGCCTAGAAAGCAAAAAGTCTGGGTCAGAGTGTGCCATGGTTCGTACCCCGTTTGGGCCAAAAACTTTTCTCCCATCCATTAGACCCTGAGTGGTGGTCTGGGCGCTAGTCTTTCAGATGAGACGATAAACCAAGGTCTTGTGTGTTACAAATCACTATTTAGTGCATGTAAAAGAACCCACGGCAACAAGGGGGTTGATCCTGGCAAAATTCTGTAGAAAAAAGCCACTCTGATAGGGAAACAAATACAGTTGCAGACAGGAAAAAGAAAAAAAATGGGTAGGCACTGCACTAGTAGCGATGCACTCTCCCTGGGGAGAGCAGCCCAAATTTCACACAGAGAAATCTGCTGTGGCATAAAGTGGTACAAAATACAAAATACAAAAATGCGCGCGCGCAAACACACACACACACATACCTCTACACACACACACACACGCACATATACACACGCACACCATGCTTTTATCACAAGTGAAGCACTAACCACTGAGCACCCAAGTAAACATCTTGCAGAACATCGTGCGCACATGTTAAAACCTGATGCACTTTTTGGAAGAGTAGGGCATTGTGTGTCCGTAGAAACAGATGACAAACTTTGAAAAAAAATGCATACACACAGGGATTGCAAGTTAAAGAAGCACATGAATGTTTATTCATTATCCTCAAAATAAAAGAATAAATTAAAAAAAAACCCAAAAAAATCAACATTAACACAACCAACCAAAAACAAAAACAAAAAAAACCCAACAACACCCCCTCACAAAAAAAAAATTCAAGTTCTGAACAGAAAAGTTGGCTAATACGATCAAACTCACATAAACATTCACACAAGTCTCCAAAATGTGACTACACAAAAATTGTACAAACACACACAAAAAAACCCAAAAA
>CM060327.1:1436755-1439255 GCA_030674155.1 Stramonita haemastoma | reverse complement strand
TGTGTGTGTGTGTGTGTGTGTAATTCTGTGTGTATGTGTGTGTATGTGTGTGTGTGTGTGTGTGGTGTGTGTGTGTGTGTGTGTGTGTGTGTGTGTGTGTGTGTGTGTGTGTGTGTGTTGTGTGTGTGTGTGTGGTCTGTGTGTGTCTGTGTGTCTGTGTGTGTCTGTGTAAAAGTGTTTGTGTTTGTGTGATCATACATGCATGCATGCACATAAATGTATGTGTGTAAGCACAAATACATGTGTGTGTTCCTGACTAGAGGTATTTGTGTGAGTATTGTTGATGGTAAACCCTAAGGTTACAGCTAAAATACACCAAAAATGGCAATTGTCATAATACGTTAAAATACAAAATACACCTAAAATGTAAACTGTCATAACTGATAATAAAAAAACACAGAAAAACATAAACATCATAGCCCTTTTAACCCTTACATTTGTCAACATCATAGCCCCTCTTAACCCTTACATTTGTCAACTTCATAACCCCCTTTTAACCTTTACATTTGTCAACATCATAGCCCCTTTTAACCCTTACATTTGTCAACATCATAGCCCCTTTTAACCATTACATTTGTCAACATCACAACCCCCTTTTAACCCTTACATTTGTCAACGTTATAACCCCCTCTTAACCCTTACATTTGTCAACTTCACAACCCCCTTTTAACCCTTACATTTGTCAACATCATAGCCCCTTTTAACCCTTACATTTGTCAACATCATAGCCCCTTTTAACCCTTACATTTGTCAACATCATAGCCCCTTTTAACCCTTACATTTGTCAACATCATAGCCCCTTTTAACCATTACATTTGTCAACATCATAGCCCCTTTTAACCCTTACATTTGTCAACATCACAACCCCTTTTAACCCTTATATTTGTCAACATCACAACCCCCTTTTAAACACCCCCTTAACCATTTGTCAACATACAACCCCTTTTAACCCTTACATTTGTCAACATCACAACCCCTTTTAACCCTTACATTTGTCAACACTATAACCCCCTTTTAACCCCTTACCCTTCTCCCTGGAAATCAGCTTGTTGGGGTCGCAGATGTTGGACTTGTTGTAGCGGCCGCATTTGGAGTAGGTGTCGTAGGAGAAGGGGTCGGGGTAGTCGTTGACGTTCCACTGGAACACCTTCCTGTTGCCCCTGCCCTGTGCCTGCCCCATCACGGCCGGAACAACGACCGCGCCCACAGCCACACACACCAGCAGCAGCTTGTCCATGGTGTCTGGAGTCAGGAGGAGGATGCAGCGTTCAGTGAGGAGGATGGGGTGCTGGTTTGTTTTGTGCTGAAAAGAAGGACGTCGGTCGGAATCATCCATTTTATTGGGGCATTGAAAGTTCTGTATGGTTGTGGTTCTCAAATAACAATATATTTTCCCACACTGATGAGAAAATCAAATTGAAAAAAGTGTTGTTTTTTTAATATATCAATCAAAAAATTCGAAAGAAAACTTATGATTTGATGTTACTTTAAATCTGCTTCACAGTCCAAAAAAGATCTAATCAACACATTGAAGTAAAGCCTTGTAAGGGTATACGTACACTGTTTACAAGCAAACAACATCATGCCAGAAGCTCCTTTAAGATGGAGAGAGAGAGAGAGAGATAGTGAATAAAAGTCAACACACACATACCCACAAGCACACACGCATGCACCACACACATACAAACATACACACACACACACACACACACACACACACACACACCCAACACACACACACACACACACACACACAGAGGAAGAGAGTTAGATCACACACACACACACACACACACACACACACACACACACACACACACACACACACACACACACACACACACACACACGGAGAGAGAGAGAGAGAGATATGTCAACACACACACACACGTTTACACACACACACACACACACACACACACACACACACACACACACACACACACACAGTGACACACACACACGCGTTTACACACACACACATGTACACACACACACACACACACACACACACACACACACACACACACACACACACACACACACAGGCAGGCAGGCAGACAGAGAGTTAAGTTCAGAAACCAGTTTTCTTACTAAACAGGCTGGGGAGGAAATCTTTTATGTAGTTTTATTCTTGCCTTCCCTCAGTCCTCGGCTAGAGCTGCAAGCTTTCCCGGTGGTGAGGTTTGTGTTAGCAACCGGTTTCTGCCCACCATGAAGGCCGCCACATTCCCACTTCAGGGATGATGCTGGGCATGTTTGTGTTTCCGTAACCCACGGAACACAGACATGGATTACAGGATATTTAACACGCATATTTCATTTTCTGCATGTGTATGAGATACGTGAAGGGAATTAAGGCACTGGCAGGTCTGCACTTGATGTTAACCTGGGAGATGGTAAAAAATCCCCTTCCCTTAATTCACCAAACGCCACCAATGTTTACCCCCTGACTTCATAGACCCCAGGATTGAAGCTGAACCGTCTTCACCACTTGGCT
>CM060327.1:1399255-1431755 GCA_030674155.1 Stramonita haemastoma | reverse complement strand
CCCAGTGTGACAAAAGTGATTAGCATCTACTGATCTAGTTGTATACTAGAATTTCAATTTTGTACAACTAGTTGTACACTGCACTTCCTTGTATATTTTTCCCCATGGGAATGCTGGGGGCCTGTCACTGCGTCAGTATAAATAGCATCCCCACATTCTGGAAATTCTGTGCTAGAAAGTTCCACTTTTCTATCACTCTCCTAGTTCCTGCCTTGTTCCTTTTCTTGTCTATTTTCTGCCTTCTTGGTCCATTTTCCTGGTTTTTTTCAGAAAGATTGAAAAGACAACTATTCTCTCTTATTGCAAAGTCAGATGCAGTGGGTCTGACTTGTCAGGCATTTAACAGCAGTGCAACGCTTTTTCACTCATAGAACTTTACTTTCTGAGCATTCAACAATGAAGAAGTAAGGTACTTTCATGATCACTGTACATTTTTTGTTAAATCATAAGGTACTGATAATAAGTACTAGATTGTGTGTATCTGACAAAGTCATTGCCAGTGATGCTTATGATCATAACAACTAAGTTTTTAAATTATGATCACACACACACACACACACACACACACACACACACACACACACACACACACACACACACTCTGAGCACAACCATCAAACCAAATCACAAACTGATAATGGCCTAATATTTCAATTTCAATGTATAGTCCTAGATTCCTGTTAGCAGAGGGTAAACCCACACATCTCTAGAGATCCTTTGTAGTTTGTAACCGAGACCTTCATCATCATCAATCATCATCATCGCCACCTCATCTCCCACCACCACCCCCATGGCATTATCTGTAGTCTAAGTCTTAATCCATCATGATAAAAATTAACTTAGATCTTGATAATCCATGCATCACACAACAAACTTCATTGGTCCATACCTCTGTTGTGCCACAGGTGCTGGATCTAAAGGTTCAAATCCCCTTTGAAAGCAAGAACACTCTGTATAATTTGTACAAGTAGACTAAACTTTCACAGGGGAACACTCCTCCAGAATCCTTGGCTTAACTACAGCAAAAATAATAATAATCTGCGTTTCCAAACTGAGCGCGATCTCTCGACTGAGTCATCAAACGATCGTTCGTTAGGCTAAGTAGCCTACTGCAGCAGGCCTGGTCCCGATTAATTAGCCCCTCCCAGCCGAGTCTAGGGCCTAGGCCTAGCCTAGTGCCTTTCAACCAAACCGTGAGTAACAATGCCCACGCATCCACTGCAATGCTAGCCTATCTCCTCTGAATGAGATCACAACATTCTTCTCTGGCAAAGAGTGATCAACCACTGTAGCTTTCACACTGCCTGCTACTCAGGGAGAGGTTTGGTCTACTCGCACTAGGCTACCGCTGCTTCTGGCACCTGTATTACTTTTCTTCCACAAATGTACAACCCAAACCGCTTGCATGCAATCAATCTCGACACTTACATGTAATGAATATACTAAAACAATGCAACACTTCGAGGTTTTTGATTAAATTAAAGTTACTGATGAAAATATTGACGCACCTTACCGCAAATTTCCTGTGCCAAAAATGGACAAATCTTTTTTTGGAAGTCTGCTTTTAGCCTAAAGGGAAGGTACTCTCACTAAAGTAAACTAAACTTGCTTTGGATTATTTCCCTGTGTGTGTGTGTGTGTGTGTGTGTGTGTGTGTGTGTGTGTGTGTGTGTGTGTGTGTGTGTGTGTGTGTGTGTGTGTGTGTTCCTTGATTCCAGCTATCCCTCCAATTTTAGTGGAGTTGTCAAATGCTGATAAACAAACGCTTGTTGGTGTTTTTTTTTCCTATTTGTGTGTGCGAATGAATGAACGAACGAATGAATGAATGATGAATGAATGAATGAATGAATGAATGAATGAATGAATGATCTTCATTTTTCAAGGGTGACAGATAAGCATTCACATACTTTTTTTCATCGGGGCCTTGCCCTGATTAAGGACTATCAAAACAAACACACTCCCCTAAAAAAATTTTTTTTTTTAAAACCTTCCCCCCAAAAATGATAATGATAATAATAATAATAATAATAATGATAATAATAATAATACTGATGATAATAATAATAATAATAAATGATGATAATGATAATAATAATAATAATAATAATAATAATAATAATAATAATAATAATAATAATAATAATAGCGACTCCTCCCCCGTAAAAACCACCACCACGAACATCAAAAGTTTAACCTATGATTTAAAGAAAGGATATATATATATATATTCAACCACATAATCCATAACTGGATATATTGATAACTATTTAAACAAAAGAGGTAAATGAGAGAGAGAGAGAGAGAGAGAGAGAGAGAGAGAGAGAGAGAGAGAGAGAGAGAGAGAGAGAGAGAGAGAGAGAGAGAGAGAGAGAGAGAGAGAGAGAGAGAGAGAGAGAGAGTGTGTTAATCTTATCTCCAAGATAATGAATAAGCACTCCTGCGCCTTTTTACGCCCCCCCCCCCCCCTCCCCCCCTCTCTATTACGAACAATTCTCTTTTTTTGTAAGCAAACCATGCAGTTCATTATAGAATGCTGATTCAATTCAATTCATTTCAAACACTTCTTTTTTTATCTCACAAACAGAAAAATGCATGTAGGTTACAAGCGGTATATAGGACCTAAGCGCACAGTGGTATACAATACAATGCAATACGCTACAATACAATAAATACAATAAAGTACAGTTCACTGCAGAAATATCGAAATCAAACGTATAAACGAAGAATGCCCAGTCTGTTGTAATGGCCCGCGCGCGCGCGCGCGCGTGTGCGTGTGTGTGTGTGTGTGTGTGTGTGTGTAAGTGCCAACACGCAGGCCACATCCATATCTAAGTCCAGTTAGGAGACTAGATTCTCTCGCATGTTAATTTTGTATCGTATGAAGATAGCAAGACTAATCAACGCCAGTGTGTGTGTGTGTGTGTGTGTGTGTGTGTGTGTGTGTGTGTGTGTGTGTGTGTGTGTGTGTGTGTGTGTGTGTGTGTGTGTGTGTGTGTGTGTGTGTGTGTAGATAAATGGAAGTCAAACTGAGGGACACACCTTCTGTTGATTGTGTTGTACCTGTATAATACTAATCAATACTGATCATTAGGCAGTTAGATCGTAGGGTAAGCAGCAGCAGCAGCTGTAGCAATATTGAACACACAGCACCGAGACTGACATTTTTGTGTAGCCAGGTGTTTACCTTCTTACTTCAGCTGAGTACAGCACTTTCTCAGTATTTGAGTTTCAATAATGTTTATTCAGAACGAAAGAAACTTACATCATTACATACAAGTTGATGCCAAGAGCAATCTTGAAAAAACAAATAATTGATAACGTGCCCTCCCACATAAAAAAAAAGTAAACCAAGTAGTAATTTGGCACCTGGTAGGCATGTGTTCATACGAAGTAATATATATATATATATATATATATATATATATATATATATATATATATATATATATATATATATATATATATATATATATATCAATGCAATTCCAAATTTGACAAATGAACAAATCACTATTCCCGATTTTGCTGCAACCACATTTCCAAAAGAAAGCTTTAACTGATTTACAGAAGTTTAAAAACAACAACAACAACAACAACAAAAAACAACACTGCCAAAACAAAGAAAACAAGACGCAACTGTAAGCAAACTAGACTAAAATGAAGACTTTGGAAAATACTTGATAAACAAATTGTTAGAGTTAGACATCGGTAAAAATTCTTTATTGAAAAGTGAACAGTTTCTGAGGCGGAGCAAGATAAGACAAGTGTCTATAACGGCATCAACCTGCGTTGACAGCGTATCTGGAAACGTAAGAAAAAAGCGATGTGTTGTTCAAAACATTACTTTACATGATTATGAAAACAAGGTGACATCAATTAAAAAAAAGATTTTATACATAGCACAGTTTAAGATATCAATGCATTAATATCCATTCTGAAATGCTAACTGCTCCCCCCACCCCCCTATAAAAAAAAGAAGCTTCGAATGCAGACCTGACAGTGCCTTAATTCCCGTTGGGTAAATACACATGCAGAAGTTCAAATATATGCGTTAGAGATCCCATAATTTATATCAGCGTTTGATGGTTATGGAAACACGAACATTTGTATAATAATTACTGACGGTTTCTTTTTCTCTGGTTGTTGTGTTTCCCACTCAAAGCTCTTTTAGCCGAGTACAGTCCTTGCCATTCAGCGACACCTCTCACCGTCCTTGCAGGCTACATGTATAGCCTACATCCTCTCTTTTTTTTTCATCATGGTTAGCCTAATAATTGTTGTATTTTATTTTACTGGTTTCCTTTTTGCTTTGTTTTGATTGTTTTTAGTCTTTTTTTTTTGGAAACACTATCACTAACAATTATCTTTTAAAAAAACAAAACAACTAGCATGTGTGTGTGTGTGGGGGGGGGGGGGGGGGGGGGCGCACACACACACACACACACACTATTTTTTAATTTTTTTTTTAAATATCATTACTCTCTCTCTCTCTCTCACTCACACACACACACACACACACACACACACACACACACACACACACACACACACACACACACACACACACACACACAATGTGTTTCTCTCTTGGTACACAATTATGCAGCCGGAGGGCTTGTCACATGGGCTAGGTACATTTTTGTCAGCATATAATATGGGTGTTTACCACTTCTTCATGAGGCTTAAGTTAATGTAGGCATAGTCCCATTTCATTATTCATAAATAGCCCCTAGACTACATTACAACTTGATAATGAAATAATTTTTGTTAAGGGCATTGTCACACCATCTTCAGTCAGCTACACATTTTCTGTCCTTCCACTGTGGTCTTATATCATTAGGGCGGATAGCCTAATGGTCAGAACATTGCGCTGGCAATTTGATGACCCGGGTTCGATTCCCCTCGAGGAGATTTTTCTCCTGGAGTTAACATCAGTGCTGACTCCACTCTCCCCAAAAGTCCTTCGGATGAGACTTTAAACCGAGGCCCCGTGTGCGAACGCATGCAGAACATCTTGCGCACACGTTAAATCCTGTTCCGCTTTTCGTAAGAGTAGGCCACCGTGTGCCGGTGGGAGCAGATGACATTTACAAAACTGCATACACACGGGGACTGGATGTAAAAAAGCACAAGACTGCTTATTCCACTATCCTTGATATAAAAGAATAAATAAATAAATAAATAAAACTCCTCTGATTGTGGGGTCAATATCCACTTCTATTTCGTGCTTTTTTATATTTTATTTTGGTGTATATATATATATATATATATATATATATATATATATATATATATATATATATATATATATATATATATATATATATAACACCTTTTTTCCTCCCCATGATAAGTCTGTTTTCATGCTTCATTTAAACAGCTTGATCAGTCAAAGGGCATCAAGTCATGCCATGAAGACGTGCCATGCTCTGCCTGTCCAAGACGCATGGCTGAAACAGAGTCAGTTTCTGATCGAAGGTGCGTTGACCAGCCCTCTGCACTGTTTACTTTGTTTGCACCATTTCTATCTGCCTTTTTCTTTCTTTCTTTCTTCTTCTTGTTGTTGTTGTTGTTGTTCCCGAGCTAGACCTCCAAGGTGGAACCTCCCCCTCCCCCCCACCCCCTTCTTCTAGGATTAGAGCTCAGATGAGATTTTGCCAATGCAAACTGGTGTTTTTTTTTTTTTTGTCCACCATTAAAAGTAGCCACATTCCGACCCAGGAATCATGTATAGATCTAGATACGAAACAAGTGTGCATATGTTTAATTCAGCGAGGTATACATTAATGAGGGCCTAATCTGAGTCTTATCTGCAGGATAGGCTACTATTCTTGTTACCACTCCCCCATTCCCTTTTTTCCCCCCTACCTTTCGCTTTCAAACTGTCACATACCTATGAAAGCGGACCTTAATCTAAGTGAAATAACTACTGAATAAGTGGACTCTGTGGAGTCCACTTAAGAAAACTGACAGAATTATGACACCCTACATGCCCTTTTTCAGTCTGTTGAGGACTACCTGCAGCATGATCTTGCTAGGATGGCTTATGAGACTGATGGTTCGGCTTTAGACCAAAACGCAGCACAATGGAACAAATTTTCAACCTGAGAATTCTGATAGAGAAGCATCTCCAACACCAAAAAGACTTGTACCACAATTTTATTGACTTCAAAAAGGCCTTTGACAGGGTATGGCATGACGGCCTCTGGCAAGTACTCAGGCACTTCAACATTGACAACTGCCTAATTGAAGTCATCAAGGCTCTGTACGAGAATGCAAGAAGTGCAGTTTTCATGAACAACCACGTGGGCGAGTTCTTCAAGACCACGGTTGGAGTCCGCCAGGGCTGCCTTCTCTCACCTGTACTCTTCAACCTCTTCCTCGAAAACATCATGACAGAGACACTGCAAAATCACCACACTTCCATCTCCATTGGTGGAAGACCCCTTTGCAACCTCAGATTTGCAGATGACATTGACCTCATGGGCAGCAGCAAACAAGAACTGCAAATCCTCACAGACAGTCTAACAGACCGAGCGAGCGCATACGGCATGGAGGTCAGTACAGAGAAATCGAAGATCATGGTCAACAGCGCGAGTAATGACAGCACGGAAATAAAGATGAATGGAGAAATATTGGAAGAGGTGAGCCAATTCAAATACTTAGGCTCCATCCTAACAAAAGATGGCACATCAAACAATGAGGTGAAAGCTCGCATTGCAACAGCAACATCTGCTCTAGTCAGACTCCAGAGGATCATCAGAAGCAACAACATCAGCTTCTGCACCAAATACCACCTCTACAAATCCCTCGTAATATCTATCCTCCTATATGGCTGTGAATCATGGACTCTGACAGCAGAGTTAGAGAGAAGAATCCAAGCATTCGAGAACAAGTGCCACAGAAGACTCCTCAAAATATCATACAAAGAACACAAGACCAATAACTATGTGAAAGAGGAAATCAAAAAGCGTGTGGGCCCCCAAGAGCCTTTGCTCTCCACCATAAAGAGGAGAAAGCTGATGTGGTTTGGTCACACCACAAGACACAACACCCTAGCAAAAACCATCTTGCAAGGAACAGTCGAGGGCAAGAGAAGAAGAGGCCGCCAAAAGAAATCATGGGTTGACAACATCAAAGACTGGACCGCCCAACCCCTACAACACCTCCTACTAGCCACACAGGATCGTGAAGCATGGAAAAAGATCTCCGTTGCGTCTTCTCTCATGTCCCCCCCTACGTCCTTTGGGACATGGGACTGAGTGAGTGAGTGAGAGTGACATGCCCTTTTGTTATCCAGGACCTGACAGAAAACAACATGCCGACGCACAACCCCACCTCGTCACACGACTGGCTTAAATGAGGTCAGCCAGAGAGCCAATGAGAATGCAGAGATTTTCTGTATCCGGAAAGACAAGATGGGGTCGACAAGCACGCTAACATTTCATCCCCTCTGTCAAGCTGTTGAAACTTCACTCCTTTTGCCTGTTGACATCGGCCTTGAATTGTAAGTTTAGGCACATTGTATGCCATTGTTAAGCTCAGCTTCAGATGTAGTGTGATGTATCAGGTATTGGTAGAATGTCGTGTTGTTTAAAGGTGTTTTTGAAACTGAAACTTGAAAATTGCGAAGTGCGATCCATCGATCGGTAGGTAAGTGGTAGGCCTATAGGCCTACTTATGCCACGAATGATAAAACGATCTAACTCGTCATGGGTTTGCTTGTTGGGTACGCTTCATTATTACAATGTCCTCGGACAATTGAACTACTGGAAAGCAGTTGCTGCCTTCAGTTAATATTACATGATTTGTGATAGACCGATGTTGCGAAAGAGATCAAAACAGCACACAGCAGATCAATTTGGGATTGAATGTGTGCACAGAGACATCGGTGATTTCAGTTTCAGTTGTGATTTAAATATAGAACTACACGAAAATGACCGAATAGTTATATATGCATTTTTATGTTACTCACGATCTCGTGATATAATTACTTTTTTTTTTTAAACAGAAAAAAACTGCCACTGCTGCTTTTTCTGCACAGTGCACAGGAAGAAGAAGAAGTAGCAGAAGAAAAGATAATCTCAACTCTGTAATTCTCACTGGAAAACAACAACAACTGATGCTTATTTTTCTTCTTCACAAGTTGCTATTCTTCTTCTTCTTTTTCTTTTTCTTCTTAAATTTTTTTTTTTTTTTTTTTTTGGGGGGGGGTTGGTTGGTTGGATTGTTTATTGGTGTGGTGTGTGTGTGTGTGTGTGTGTGTGTGTGTGTGTGTGTGTGTGTGTGTGTGTGTGAAGGGGTGTTTGTTTGGCTGGATTTTGTTATTGTTCATAGTTAATTGAGATCAGTTCATTGAACTATCTATTATTATCCTTGGATGCATGGTGGGTATACATTTTTTTTAAACAACCAACTTCATTTATGAATGACATGATCTTTGATATTGAGTATGATTTGTTACATTCAATTTGTTAAGACATCATCCTAAATGTATTTTTTAGATATCCCTGAAGTTGGAATATGGCCACCTTAATCGTGGGCAGAAATGGTTGCATGCGAAAAATCTCACTATTGGTGAACCAGAGAGCTCTAGCCAAGAAATGAGAAATGCTTCAAATGGAGAAAAAGATCAGAAATACAACTTTGATTTGTACTGATTCAGTTATTTTGAGAGCTATGGGGAAAGATCTGGGGGGGGGGGGGATTAAAAAAAAAAAAAATCATATATATGAAGTGTTTCCAGTGTCTGATTGATAATTAGCTATCATCTCATGCAATGTCATCAATGTGTGTGTGTGTGTGTGTGTGTGTGTGTGTGTGTGTGTGTGTGTGTGTGTGTGTGTGTGTACTATATGCATGCATGCTTGTGTGTGTACGTGTGTTTGTGTGTGTGTGTGTGTGTGTGTGTGTGTGTGCGCGTGTGTGTGCGTCTGTGTGTCTGTGTGTCTGTGTGTGAGAGAGAGTGAGAGAGACAGAGACAGAGAGAGTGTATGTTACATGTATGAATGTGTGTGTGTGCACTAGTGCATGAATGTGTACTTCCTTTCTTCTTACAACGTTAATGTGACGAACATCAGTTTGGTAATTGATTTTAATTCCTAATTAGTGCATCATGAATTCATACATTTCTGTTTTTATTATTCCAAAAAGGCTTACAAATAATGGGATCTTTCAATCTAATGTGCATTCTTGTTTAATGCGTACATGCATGGGTGTACATGTAGGCACACACTCACACAGTGACACAGACACAGACACAGACACAGACACACACACACACACACACACACACACACACACACACACACACACACACACACACACACACACACACACACATTTCTCTCTCTCTCTCTAACTCACTCTCTTACTCACTCAGATACAATATATCAATAGAGAGGGTAGAGCCATACAGCATGACATTCTTTGGTTTGTTAAATCACATGTTATATATACTGTAGTCTTGAAAATATGACAAAGTGTTTATGCTGATTGGTAGTTGTAGCATTTATGCATTATGTATACATGTATAAAAAGTACCAGGTGACACCTCTGTCAGATCCTTATTGTATACATGCAGAAAATGACAAAGTTCATAATAATTGTCCTGTGATATACATCCTTTATGACAAATTTCATGAGTATTGTGATATAAATTCTATTTTATGACAACTGTCATGAAGACTGTGATGAATATAGAATCTTTGTTTGCTTTCAGGTGCCTTAGCTGTGAGTGTTGGATGACTACTGGACTACTGCTATGCTGAAGCCTTTCTGACTGCATACTCCGAGTGTGACCAAATAATACTGTATTTCAAGGCTTTCGGATTTTCTAATTCTTGAAATCCTTCATTTTCATCACCAGGGCTGCTACATTTGTGTACGATCTGCTTCTGATATTTATCACCTATTCTCATAATTTAGGGAGAGGATGTGGACCCTGTTGGATATGGCTGTCCAAAAAGGTTCAGTTTTTGTGATAGTTTTTCTGTGTGTAGTGTCAGTCCCAGAGCTTTCCTGTGCAAGTGATGTTCATTATGTGACTGCTGCCTGCAGCCAAGAAGTTCCCATCGCCACGGCTGACCATGACCAGATTGCTGTCAACGTCACCTTCAGCCAGCCCCAGCCCAGTGGCGCCACCTGCAGCTGGGTGATCCCTGCCCGCAACAGCTCCATGAGCAACACCATCCTGCTGGTCAGCGCTGCCAATGCAGACGCCCTGGCCTGCGACAAAAACGCTTTCTCCGTGTCGGAAAAAAAATCCCCAGAGCAACGCACTGAATCCTCTCACTCTGGAATGCATGGCCAAAAGTGTCAACCCCAACTTGACCCGGTACAAGCCAGTGATTGGTCAGCCTGGTTTTCCCATCGTAGTGACCTTGAACACGACCTCGGCTCTCTCAGAGAACTTCTTCTTCATGTATGTTTTCCCGTTTGTGTGGACAGAGGACGTTTGCCCCAGAAAGGAGCGGAAAGTGATCATCGCCCAGCCAGGAAGTAAGGACAAGAGCGAGACACTGACGCCTGCGTCACTGCTGGGCCGCTATCCCGACAACTTTGTGTGTAAATGGGAGTTCCGGGCCCCTGACGAGGGAGTGGTGCACCTGCAGCTGCGAACGTTTGGCTACAAGTCAGACAGCGCGCAGAGGTGTGGGGGGGGCGACCACTTTGTGGTGTCAGATAAGAACAGTACCTCGGGCCCTGTCATCATCCCGCTGTGCCAAAACCCGGGAGTCTTCTTTGACCACACCAGCACAACCGGGTCGGTTCAAGTCAATTTGGTGTCGGACAGCTCTGGTGGGGCCTATCAGTCGTTTTACATCAAGTACTGGTCCATCCCCTCCTGCCCCCACACCCCTCTGAAGTTGAGTGCCTATGTGGGGGAGAAGTACCGCTTCAAGGGCAGCTCCTTCAGCCTGCAGGGAGCGGGGCAGGACCAGCAGTGCCGCTGGAAGGTCACCACCAGTCGGAGCAGCGTCATCAAACTGTACCAGCTGGAAGCTCCGCAGTTCCAGACAAACTGCAACGACAGCAAGGACTACCTGATGGTCAACACCCAAAAAGTCAGCATCTGTAACAGCAGCTCCTTCCCTGTGTGGAGCGAGGGTGAAGCCATGGACATCACCTTTCACACAAACACGGAGCAGTTGAGGAGGTCGTTCTTGCTGCGCTTCACTGCCGTGTACAAGTCGCCCTGTCAGGGTCACCCCGAGAGGAAGACTGTGGTGGGGTCCACGTACAGAGGAGACTACGTGAGGCTGATGCCCATACCTCAGGGAGACATCAGAAATGGACTTGTGTGCCAGTGGATCTTCTCCGCAAAGGAAAAGGGTAAGTTGGCTATACATGTATAATATGGATTGATAGATTCTGAGGGATAATATTAATAGGACTAGTACTAGAGGTAGATTTGTTGACTGTCTCTGTGTAGCATGCCACTTCTGCTGCTCCTTTGTCTCAACTCTGATCTCACGGTGTACAATCATACATGTACATCAGGGACCATGCAATTAATTGCCTTTCACTAGTTTCAGGGATGATTAAAGTGTTTTTGACATGACTTTAGCTCTTTCTGTCAAATCTTTACAAGGGGTTGCAAGGCCACCAGCCAAATGAGACCTGCTCTGCTGCAAGTTCACTGTGGTGATCTCACTGTAGTGGGATTCAGTGATATTTCCCAGGATCTGGGATTCAGTGATATTTCCCAGGATCTGGGATTCACTGATATTTCCCATGATCTGGGATTCACTGATATTTCCCAGGATCTGGGATTCAGTGATATTTCCCAGGATCTGGGATTCACTGATATTTCCCATGATCTGGGATTCACTGATATTTCCCATGATCTGGGATTCACTGATATTTCCCATGATCTGGGATTCACTGATATTTTCCATGATCTGGGATTCACTGATATTTCCCATGATCTGGGATTCACTGATATTTCCCATGATCTGGGATTCACTGATATTTCCCATGATCTGGGATTCACTGATATTTCCCATGATCCATGAGATTCAGGAATAAACAAGTTCCCTTACTGACAAAATACTAGCTGAATTGTGGATCCAGAGTGAATGAAATACCCACACTGATGTGATCATCATCATTTCCTCAAGTTTCAGACTAGTTACCATGAACATCCAAATTCATGCACATACATACAACTTCTGTCTGTCTACATACATGCAACTTAGTGCATCCATATGTGCGTTTATTGATTTTATTTATTGTATCTATTTATTTCATTGTTTTATTTCAAGGATTATGGAAAAAGAACTCGTGCTTTAAAATTTTTTATTACATCCAGTCCCCCTGTATATGGAGTTTTGTAATTTTTGTCATCCATCAATTCTCTGCTTGATTCTTGTCAAAACGAGTTCATGTAAAGTGGGTATGTAATCACTTTCAGAGAACGCTGTGCAGCTGATCGTGAAGTGGGCGGAGAGAGGCTCCAGCACGGAGGACAGTGGCGTCCCCTTTGACAGGGACGCCTGCTCCTTCTCCGGCTTTGAGGTCTTCAGCGGGGTCAGGGCCAACAGCTCGGCCAGGGTCATGCCCTCCTGCCCTGAGGACAAGGCCTCCATCCGCTACACCAGCTCCTCCAGGAGCATGCTCTTTGTCTACCGCCGGCCGTCCCTCGCTGCAGACCCTGGGTTTCCCATGGAGGTGAACCAGGTGAGGGCCACAGCCAGCAAGGCCAGTGAGGGCAGGGAGGTGTCCCTTCTGGTCTGGAGGACCATGATCCTGGGATTGTGTGCTGTGGTGCTGCTGTAAGCTATCTGGTTAGTTAGCTAGTGACCTGATGTAGCTGAAGGGATGACTGATGGTGTGATGTGGAGTGTGTATAGTGTGACTGGATTGTGAGCCTGTGCCAAAACATGCTCTTGGTAACCTTTGGTATCTTTATAAGGGTGCTGCATTATTCTAGTTAAAAAATTCTCCCCAGTGAAATGTATACCTTCAAGAACGTATACATGATATGTAAGAGATAGTGAAGACAGATATCATTGTTTATTCATGAGCTGTGCCAAGGAAAAATCCCACAACGACGTATCGGTGAGCAAAACTGAAGCCGGTAAAGTGTGACATCACTGTCATCTGGATATCACAGGGTTTTTTATGTTTGGCTCCCGGTTAGAAAAGTTGATTCGATTAGTTTGATAGAAGATCTAATACACATTCAGAAAAATGAAGAACTAGGTGGCACATGCTAAACACTGAAAAAAAAGCGATCTGTAATTTCAAAGTTTGTGCCAAACACTTTTTGTCGATTTGACCTCTGAGAAAGAAAAATTCGTTTGCTGTAACTTGCGTACAAAGTACTGGTTAGAGATTAATGATTGAATGTTAAAAGTATACCTGTTCAACTGCTGAAAACATGTTACCTGTCTCAGAAAAAGGCAGGATGATCTTTTCAAATAGAGGGCGAACATGAGTTTTTTGATGTTTTGTTTCAATCAAGCTTTTCACAGCTTAGATTCAGAGATGGCAAAAACTTGACGAGAAAGTTAGTTAACAATTTTGTGTCTGTGTTTCTTAGTAAGTTTTGATCAAACAAAAGATGACTTTGTGACAATCAGTCAGTCAATTACTAATATTTCATTCTGGTAAACTTCCTTGGCAGTCCCAATGACAGTCTGGCTTTTATTGAATGATTAGAAAGGTTTTCAAATCAGTGCAGATATCATATGAAAGTTTTGATTAATGTTTCATCAAGTATTTTGAAATCCGATATAGTTAATTTTCATGTCATCACAATCGAGTGGTCACTTTTTTTGTGTCATTGTTGCAGTCACACACAATACTTGTGGTTTGATTGATTTTTATGTCCATGTGTAATCAAATAGTTTTGTGTCGTCATAATTTTTGTTAGTTTGTTACATTTTAAGGAGCCGAAGACGGCATTTCTTTATTGCATCATTTTTCAAAGATTGTGGAACGATTACAACAAGGTAATGACTGACACAAGAATCGTTCTGACCTCTCAGTCTGACTCTCACAATACTGACGACAGGGACAGATATCAGAGAACTTACAGAGGCAAGTCTGAAGCACAGCCATGTTCCACATCAGAGAAAAGAAAAGCCAAATCCAGGCTGAAACAGACTCTCCTAGCCAGCGGAAAACCTTTGGGTTTCTGGCATAGATCTGCTGCTACAAGCGCCACCAGAGGAAACATCTAAAGCAACACCGGTGTTGGAAAGGATCAAGACTAAACTACAAGATTTTACATGGCCTCTAATCTAAATGTGACAAAAACTCTTTGGCAAAGAGGACGCTGTTGCTAATGTTGGTGGAGTAAGAGTACATGTCAAAGCTGCCCTTTGTCTATACTTCACAGACCAGACATGTGGAAAGAGTGTACTTTGGTTCTCCACATGGCAAAAACCCTTGTGATGCTTGTGGAGCGGTGATGGATTAAAACTGCTGTGGATGAGGATGTCAGAGGAGAAGGATTGATCATCATATAATTATGCCTATAAGCATGCCTACCCTGCTGTTTTTGCTTTGTTTCTTGCTCTTTTTAAGTTCCTTATTTGCTTTGTGTCTCCAGGGTCCTCATGCCTCCCTTTTCCAACATTTTGTTTGACACTACCCAAAGACAAAATATAGTTACCGTAATGTTGGGATTAGAAAAAACAACCTACCACAACCAACAACCCCCTTCACTATACATGCAAAAATTCTGCCAACAACATTGAGTAGGTAAGTTTGTGGTGAATGTATACATGTGTGAAAATTTGGGTTGCTTGCAGGAGTTGAAAGTTTGCGTTTGCAGAAAAAAGTTGTTAAAAAAAAAATGTAAACAAGATTAATACTTGACAGTTGTCCCAGCCTTTCCAGTAGTTTATTGTAATGTAACGCTGTAATTGTGCCATATTCACATAGGGCATCTCTTGAAACTTTCTACTTAATAGTTTGTTTTATCATGTGGTTACTGAGTATACATTTTTTTGTCATGATTTCAGGTAACTTGCTGTTTTGTATAAATTTTGTTGTTGTTTTAGTAATAATAATCAGTTGTTTTTTTAAAATCATATAATGGCATGAGCTTCTAAAATTCCATGGGATAGTTCATATTTTAATGATTTTAAAGAATCGATAGTTAATTATGACTTTTGTGCTTATTGCAACTTTCTAAATACTTCAATCACTTAAAGAACAAACAAACAGTATAGTTGTTTTAGGTGTGTGCATATGTTGAACTTGTGAGACTTGATGATTGAGAAGACTGGTGCTGTGTGTGTATGTAATATTTATTGTATTGTCAAATAGTTGTGATAAGTTCTTGCAGCCTTTTTGATTTGATTATGATTTAATTGATACATTTGTTTATTTAATTATTTGTTCATTGTTCAGTGATTGTAGGGCTTCAGAACCCTGCTAACCTGAAATCATTCCATGGCCTCCAAAGTTTTAGACACTGGCACGAAATTGCCCAGACTGTTGTCACAACCTTAAAAATACTTGGAAATTATTTTTGTGATTCTTAAAAAAAATGTATTGCATGTATTTTGGGGGGTTGGTTTAATTGTTATAGCATTAGAGCCCCAGCAGAGCGATGTGATTTCGGGTTTGTACCATCAACTAACCACCACCATCACTGCGTTAGTGTAAAATGATCACACACACACACACACACACACACACACACACACACACACACACACACACACACACACACACACACACACACATTATTTTTTATTTTTTTTATTATTATTTTTATTATTAATCCTGCCAGACTAGCAAAGAATAAGGGAAGCAATTGCGTGCTGTCATTTGAAGACATCACAGAACTACTCTTCCCTTGAAGTGTGTTGCAGTTTGCTTATGACAGTAGTGCTTGCTAGGTCTTTCTTATTGTTATTGTTTGGAAACATGATAATATGGTTAGGAATTTGTTTTACTAGTTGTCATGGAAAATTGTTAAATCAGCTTATTTAATTCCTGTTTCCAGATAATTCACCCAGCCCTGGGTCATTCTGGTCTTTTAAAAAAATATATTTCATTATTTTCTTTTCATCACTCATGTCACAAAAAATTGGTCAAGTTCATGATTCCCTAGTCACTGTTTTTTTAAAAATTTTTAACTCTTCCTGTTCATCTCCAGTGAGTGTTGAACTAGAAACTACAGTCTGTCTGTGATGAAGAATCAATCAAAAGAAAGTCTGGCTCAGTGGCCTTTGTGTTGTGCTCAGGCTGAGATTCCAGTTCTGTCCAGCATTCCTGTGTTTGTCTGATGCTGACAAGACATTCTACATGATTGTGTCTATAATATCCTTGCTTGTTCCTGTTATTGTCTGATGCTGACAAGACATTCCGCATGTGTTTTTAATGTCCTTGCTTGTTCCTGTTATTGTCTGATGCTGACAAGACATTCTGCATGTGTCTATAATGTCCTTGCTTGTTCCTGTTATTGTCTGATGCTGACAAGACATTCTGCATGTGTCTATAATGTCCTTGCTTGTTCCTGTTATTGTCTGATGCTGACAAGACATTCTGCATGTGTCTATAATGTCCTTGCTTGTTCCTGTTATTGTCTGATGCTGACAAGACATTCTGCATGTGTCTATATATATAATGTCCTTGCTTTTCCTGTGTTTGTCTGATGCTGACAAGACATTCTGCATGTCTATATGATATCCTTTGCTTGGTCAGAGTGTGTGTTGGAGAGTTGTGTATTGGGTATGCTTTGTACTTTTTTTGTACTGATAATTTGTGTCAGTAGTGCCTGTACATTATGTATTGATGATTTGTGTCAGTAGTGCCTGTACATTGTGTACTGATGATTTGTGTCAGTAGTGCCTGTACATTGTGTACTGATGATGTGTCAGTAGTGCCTGTACATTGTGTACTGATGATTTGTGTCAGTAGTGCCTGTACATTGTGTACTGATGATTTGTGTCAGTAGTGCCTGTACATTGTGTACTGATGATTTGTGTTAGTAGTGCCTGTACATTGTGTACTGATGTTTTGTGTCAGTAGTGCCTGTACATTGTGTACTGATGATTTGTGTCAGTAGTGCCTGTACATTGTTGTACTGATGTTTTGTGTCAGTAGTGCCTGTACATTGTGTACTGATGATTTGTGTTAGTAGTGCCTGTACATTGTGTACTGATGATTTGTGTCAGTAGTGCCTGTACATTGTGTACTGATGATTTGTGTCAGTAGTGCCTGTACATTGTGTACTGATGATTTGTGTCAGTAGTGCCTGTACATTGTGTACTGATAATTTGTGTCAGTAGTGCCTGTACATTGTGTATTGATAACTTATGCCAGCACTGTGCCTTACTTTGCTCTGTCTTGATTCTTTAACTCCTTGTGGTGTCATGGGAGGGTTGTTGTGGCAAGCAGTTTATCCTTTTATTTCATATTTTGTTTGTGTGTATCTTATGCTGAAGCTGGATGTGCTGGGCCTGACTTGTTAGGTGCTTAACGGCAGCACTTCACACATTTTTGCTCATATGACAGGTGACAGTAGTTGCTGTCTGAGTGTTGAAAGAAGAAGTTGCATATCAGTGCTTAGATCTCGGTAAATTGAATGTGTTTAGACAGAAGTAAATCATATGTTGCTAGTTTTCTGACAATGTAATAGCAAATAACTTGATGTTTTTTCTTTTTGTAGTCTTATTGAAGTTATTTAACTATCGTCTTACTGTGATAGAATGCATGCCTTTTAATTTACCTTTTATTTGCTTGGGATATTTGCCACTTAATTTGCTGATTGATGATGACTGTTTTTGTTTGTCTATTTTATATGACTTAGAAAATTTTTAAAAAAATTCTTCTTTTGTTTTACTTTTATGTGATCAATATTTTATTGAAAATATCATGGCAATTGTAAATGTACTGCCAGCGTCCTGTTAGTTTTGATTAAATTCACCACATTATGAACAATTTCTAAAAGTGAATTAAGCTGTAGATTTAACCGAATGAATCTGGAGACTTTCATTTATAACATGAGGGAAGTGTAGTGTTGCTTTGAAGATCTCTGAGGTACATCATCCAACAAAGGCATGTTGTTGATTTTTTTAATACCGTCTTCCTTACATCATATTTATTGCACAAGAGCTTACAGCATGTTGGTTGTCGATATGCATCACGAGAAATAAAGCCTTTGAAAACATACATACATTCAGAGAGCAAACAAGGGCATGGCTGAAAAGTGTGATTTGAGGACATGTTTGATCAAAAGCGGTTTTGTTGAAGGACACTTGGTCCAAACAAAAAGTCCGGTGCCCACATCAAAAAGAGGAATCTGACGAGCTGGAGAATAGGATGTCATTTTAGCCTTTCCTGTGTCTGTTGAGTTCATACGGAGAGTTGTTTGATGATTTTGTTTTGTGCTATTGGCTTTGTTTACATGATTGTCTATGATAGTCTTGTCACTGCTGATATACATTTTAAACAAAAAGTTTTGTTTCTATATATGGGATTGTGTTTGTGCTATTTTGATTAAAAAAATTGTTTTATTGTGAACTGTTTTTATTTCAAATGCTGATATTGGATAATCATTATTAACATAACTGGGCATTTTAGTGTAAAGCTGAGAACTTTGTTGTGTACATAATGATGATATATATGATATACAGCTTCTTCTGTGATTTGACAATAATCATGAAGTATTCAGCATGTGTTCCTTGTCATTGATACATTTTACCATGATTTGATAGGACTTACTACAGTTTCAAAAAACTTTGTATCAGGATTTGTACTTTTATATTAAAATGGGTTTTTTGAATAATTTGTCTGCTTCAAAGATATATCTGATAGACTTTACCAACTCAAAATTTACAAGTGAGTTGCTCCATTTTATCATACTTACATTTTAACACATCTTTTTGTTTTTATTGTGAATGGTTTAAAAAAAAGACATTATATGTTTTTGAATATATCAAATATTTAAAAAAAGGAAGCATTTGGAGAGTCACTGTTGTTATATATAAAACAGCAGATAACTGAGCCTCTATCTATGACATGAAATGACTTAGAAAGTATTTACACAGGCCTGGACAGTGCTAAAACTGAAAAGAAAGAAAAGAAAAAGAAATGAAAGAAAATAGTATCGTCTTTGCCTAGGACTGATTTTAGCATTTTTGCATGTAACAGAATGTTGCATAAAAATTTACATGTATTGTAAGGCACATTGAGTTTAGTTAAGCGTTACTCATAGCCCTTTGGCTTTTGAGATAGTATCAGTGGTTTGTTTCTTCCATAGTATTAGTACTGTATTTATTTATTGTTCCAGCTGGGGCCTTTTTTTTTCAGTTTGATTACAGTTTTGTACAGTTCCATTCCTTTTCTACAAAAATATAGACAGACACAGAGGTTTAGGTTTTTATCTTATATATATGCAAATGATTGAGAAGTTGTAAGTTGTTTCCTGCACTTGTTTTTCCCCCACTACTTCTTTCTCAGTAATATATGCATATTTATGATTTCTTTTCCTTAGATGGATGGCTTGATTAAAAAAAAAAAAGAAACATTGCACTGATTATCAATGTACCATCTGAAAATAAAAGTTCAACTTTCACTCACACACACACACTGATATATTCATGGTGTATACAATATTCGTTTCATTGTATACTGATGTATACCGGTGCTTCAAATGGTCAAGCTTTTGATGTTGCTGCTGTTGTTTTTGCCTGTATCCATGAAATGTCTATTAGCAACATATCTACCAAATATTTTACAAGTTCCATTTTGTCTGTCCATTTTTTGTGGATTTTAGAATGCACTAGTCATTTAATCAGTTTACATAAGACAGTCCTGGGATATGAAATACAAATTTGTGTGCATGTACATAATGTGCTGATTTGCTCAACACAAGCAAAGTCACACACGAGATACATTTGTGAACACAAATATACACAACACACATGCATGCACGTATGTGCGCACACACACCAGCACACACGATTGTACATATGCACACACACATGAGCGTGTGCATATGTTTACTCACGTGCATATACATGCTTGTAATGTTATAAGACTGTTGTGTACATCAATATTCAGCAAATATTTATACCCCTGGTGCTTTGTTTGAAGGCAGTAAAGAATTAGTCATCCTTTGACTCGTGTGTGTGTGTGTGTGTGTGTGATTGTTTGTGAGCTTCTGTATCTACACTGTTAGTATAACAAGTTTGCAGACAAGTGGATGGTGTACATTACATACAGGAACTTAAAAAATATAAATGGAAAAAAGATGTTTTATGCAATAATTTTAGATAGAATTTGATTTACTTCTCCCTCCTCTGTGTTTCCTTACGGGGTAGGGTGCTTATTGTCTGGTCATCTCCTGTGTTTTTGACAGTATATATATATATATATATATATATATATATATAATATATATATATATGATTTATACATTTGGAAAAAAAAAAAAAGCAAAAGAAAAACAAAGGAGCTATATGTACATTATGTAACTATATAAACAATGTAAGACGAAAAAAGCAGAAATAATGGTTAATTCTCTGTCTGTTTCTGCCTCTCTCTTTCATGGGTGTGTGCTCTTTCTTCTATTCAACATCTCTTCACTCATAGTGTTATTAGATTGTGTGTGTTCTCTTTCTTCTATTCAACATCTCTTCACTCATAGTGTTATTAGATTGTGTGTGTGTGCTCTTTCTTCTATTCAACATCTCTTCACTCATAGTGTTATTAGATTGTGTGTGTGTGCTCTTTCTTCTATTCAACATCTCTTCACTCATAGTGTTATTAGATTGTGTGTGTGTGCGCGTGTGCATGGTGGTGGGGGTGGAAAAGGGTGTTCTGGTTTTGGCATGTGTTTTTGGTAGTTTTTTTTTATATACGTATGTTTTGTATTCTTGCAAGATCCCCTAAATATTGCTTTTTTTTAGTGGTGCAAAACCCCCTTTCAAATGCTTATTAAAACTGTCACTTTCTGTTGACTTTGGCATACATCATATAAACTAAAGTAAATCAAATCAAACATTTCTAATAAGCTTTACACATCTTAATATAAATTCTGCCCGTTATTATTAATGTGAATTTTCTTCCAACACTGACTTTCATATCTCACATCAAATATAAAACAGCTCTGCCTTTCAATAAACCTACCCAGGTTACTTTTTCTGTCACATCAAATAAAAAAAGTGTTCTGCCTGGTCACTCTATCTTTTCCTCACAGATGGACAGATTAGTGATGCTAACTCTAGCCTGAAAGGAAGTTGCGTAGTGTCCTCCTTTACTTTAAGGCTACGGGCATAGTAAACCTGGCCCGTCCCATTGTTTTGACAGCCGTCTCTTTAATGGGAGATGGGATCCGTCAAAGCGGCCATAGTCAACCCGGCCCGTCTCTTTCTGACATTATGGTCACCCTGAGACTGCGAGTGACGCAAAAATGAGGCTGCCGCGGTGACACAAATCGATAGAAAATAGTTCAACATAAAGTGTTTTTACGTAAAATTCCCCCCAAAAACTTTTATCAAAACCATTGGAATGTAATCGGGAAGGGTCAATTTACTAGTTTGTGTAGTCAGAATTTTTGAAGCACCATAAATAAGTTTTTCTTGATTATTTTCCTTTCTATCAACCCGGCAAACGGACGTGTTGCTCGAACGTCAAAACGACGGGTTAAAAAGAATGGGCCGGGCCGGCTCTACTATGGCCACGCACAGCTGTTTTCAGTGACGCCACAAAGTAATTCAGCCGGGCGGCATTTTTCACCCGGCCCGTCATAAGGGTATACTTTAGAATGCCTTTTCCAACAAGATGTATGAACCCAGTGGTTTACTGTATGAAGTCTGATACTCAGCGCATTAAAAAAAAAATCCTACAACTTTCTGTGAGCTACTACTACTTCAGTTTTTGAAATGCATGGGCCAACATTATCAAGCCGCTACAAACTTTCTGTGAGCTACTACTACTTCAGTTTTTGAAATGCATGGGCCAACATTATCAAGCCGTTTTCTTAAGTAATGTATATATTGCATATCGGTACCAAATTACTCAAATTTGATTGCATCATTTATAACACATGCACATGCTCACTTTCCATAGATTGGATGATTAGGTGATTTTGCATCATTCTGCATAGGTTTAAAATCCATGCTTTGGGGTATCTCGATTTACAGTGGATTAAGGAGTGCTTGAGTGTTCTAAAGGCATTGCAGTTATCTCTGTATATTGTCAGTACATTTGAATGTAAAGAACAGGGGAGAGAGGGACGCTAGAGAGGGGTAGTGAGAGAGCAGTACAGAAACTGTATATGCATCTAAGATCTTGTTTGTATACTCTACACAGTCATTCATGCATGAACTCTCAACATAGACCTTAGTCAAGTGGTTTTATTCATAGTTATTTTTGTAATACTTTCCATCAACTTATGACAATGTTTGAAAAAAAAACACAAACTTATGACAATGTTTTTTTAGTGGAATAAATAGTTTTATTCAGTTACGGTAACAAACATTGAAAATAAACAGCATTTTCATTCAAATACTTCATTATCTCATACAGAATTCAGGTGGGTTACAAGCTATACATAAAAAAAGAGTAAACATGCAAACATATCACAGATATATAGCACAACTTGGGATTTGAACATCAGTATGCACCCATCACAATACAAAGAGCACCCACAAATCAATACCTCAGCCAGTTATAAACTCACCCAAGTAAAATCGCAAACACTCCTGTGTGCATCAGTATGCCCACTCATCCACATACGAATCACGCATGCACCCCGTGCATACACCCACCTTCCAATCCAATCAGTTTATAGCACACTCACAAAACATTGCACACATGTGCGCGCATTTTTATGACAAACTGTTATAACATGTATGATGACAAATATCAAAGTAATACTCTATTCTACTAAGATAATGAACAGTCTTTAACACACACATACACAGGGGGACGGGATATCCTAGTGGTTAGAGTGATACGCAAATGATATGCTGACCCAGGTTTGAATCCCGTTCAAGAGAATTTTTCCTCTCGAGTTAACATTAGTGCCTCCATAAAGTCCTTTGGACAAGACTATAAACTGATGTCCTGTGTATGAATGCATGCAGTCAAGTCAAACTTTTATTTCCAGATGGTACATTGAATAAGCAGTACAATTGCTTTTTTTCATCAAGCCATCCATCTAAGAAAAAAAAAATCATATATGCATATTTGAAAAAGGAAAAACCTTAAAATATGTCGTACAAATGAAAAGAAAAAAAAAATCTGAAAATACAGACACCAAAAAAAGAAACTACACCCCCCCCCCCCCCCCCCAATA
Source organism: Stramonita haemastoma (assembly GCA_030674155.1). Lineage (NCBI taxonomy): Eukaryota > Metazoa > Mollusca > Gastropoda > Neogastropoda > Muricidae > Stramonita > Stramonita haemastoma. The sequence goes on along the minus strand of CM060327.1, from coordinate 1,408,483 downwards.
CATACACACAGGAAACTAATGTATGGTTTCCTTTCAAATCGTTTAATACACATACATACGTATATCTTTTAATAATAATAATAATGATAATACATGGAATTTATATAGCGCTTTATCTTACAAACACTCCTCCAATACAAGTACGGTGCATACAAAGAAAACAGAACCAAACAGAAAATGGATTCAAAGCTGAATGAATGAATGAATGAATAATCTATTTTCAAGGGTTACAGAGTAAGCATTGCATACTTTTTTTCATCCGGCCCTTGCCCTGATTAGGGAATAAAGCTAAGAAACTACCCCTACATACCAGCATTACCACCAACAGCAGTTCAACCAATATTTTAAATGAAGAAAACGGGATACATTCAACAAAACACATCATCCTAACTGGATACACTGATAATTATTTAAACAAATGTGTGTGTGTGTGTCTGCGTGTAAGCGGGAAAAAAAGCAAAGTAGGCATAAAAGGGGAAAAAAAACAGACATGAAAAACTAACATAAAAACCCTTTAAACACAAAAAGCTACATAAAAACACATCTCTATATTCAAATGGTAATACGATTTGAATCCAACATAACAACCAAACACTCCTCTCCATGATAAATCTAGGATAGCATATGTGAAGGTGGAAGTTGAAAAGTTAAGGAAAGGGAAAGGAAGGAAACGAGAGAGAGAGAGAGAGACGACAGACAGACAGACAGACAAGAACAGAAAGAGACAAGAGAGAGAGAGGGGAGAGAGAGAGAGAGAGAGAACGAAGCAGAAGTAGAGAAGAGAAAAGAAGACAATCTCAAATACATCGTCATACAAACAAACCAGACAACAAAATATTCAACAAACAACCGCACTTTATGATAAATAATAATATATCAATAAAACCAAAATGCACACAATTGTGGCCAAACCAACAAGTAAAAAAACCTGAAAGACAACAACAAAAAGACAATTATATAAAAAAATATCAAAAAGAGCAAACAACATTTCAGTTATAAATACAAACCAGTTTTAAATCAACAAGGCATTAAAAGAATTATATATATAATAAGATGAAAAATAGCATATCAGGACATAAAACATAAGGCATTACAAATCTATAAGCCAAAACATTCATATGAAAAATAATACATTCCATGTGTGTGTGTGTGTGTTTGTCTGTGGTGTGTGGCGTGTTGTGTGTGGTGTGTGGTGTGTGTGTGTGTGTGTGTGTGTGTGGGTGGGCAGGCGTGCGTGCGCGCGCGTGTGTGTGTGAGAGCAGGAAAAACAAGCAAAGAAGGCAAAAAGGAAAAAGACATGCACACGCATAAAAAAAATATAAAGACCCTTAAACACACAAAAAAAACTAAATAAAATTCGTATCTCTATATTTATACAATAAAATACAATTTCAATTTAAATTTCAATAAGAACCGAAACATTCATATCCAATAATAAGACTAGGATAGCATATGTGGAAGTGGAAGATGGAAAAAAAAAAAAAAGGCAACTTACATCGAGATCAAACAAACCAGTCAATAAAGTATTTCAAAACACCCACAAAACACTTATGTAAACAATAATTATCATCAGTGAAACCTGTAAGCTCATAATGTGGCCAAGCCTAACAATGAAAAGAAAAATCCCTAAAGCAAAACAAACAAAAGAGGAAAATTGTATAAAAGAAATATCATATAGGAGTGAAAACAACATTTAAAGTTATACGAATCAGTTTTAAATCAAATTCAATACATTAAAAGATAAAAAATATACTAATGAAGATGGAGAAAATGCAATTATTCAGGACGATTGTATATAAGGCATTACAAATCTATAAGCCAAAATATTCATATGAAAAATAATACATTCCGTGTGTGTGTGTGTGTGTGTGTGTGTGTGTGTGTGTGTGTGTACCCGTGTGTACCTGTGTGTGTGTGTGTGTGTGTACCCGTGTGTACCTGTGTGTGTGTGTGTGTGTGTGTATGTGTGTGTGTGTGTGAGTGTGTGTGAGTGTGAGTGTGAGTGTGAGTGTGTGTGTGTGTGTGTGTGTGTGAGGGGAAAAACAAGCAAAGAAGGCATAAAAAACACACACATAAAAAAAAACCCCTTAAACACAAAAAACTAATTAAAAATCATATCTCTATATTTAAACAGTAAAATTCAATTTCAATTCAACATAGGAACCAAACACCTATACAGTGATAAGTCTAGGATAGTATATGTGAGAGCGGAAAGTGGAAAGGAAAGGAAAGGAAAGGAAAGGAGAGAGAGAGAGAGAGAGAGAGAGAGAGAGAGAGAGAGAGAGAGAGAGAGAGAGAGAGAGAGAGAATCTTCAAATTACATCAACATAAAAAACCCAGTCAATAAAGCATTTGAAAACATCCATAAAAATACTTTAAACAATAATTATCATCAATAAACCTATAGGAGATAAGAAAAAAAGCAAAAACAAAAAACAGAGAAGCAAACAAAGAAACAATAAAAAAAATAACAAAAAAACAAACAAAACAGAACTAAAGTAAGAAAGTAATGTAAAGCAAAACAAAGCAAAGTAAAGCAGAAAGTAAAACAATCGCATTCATTTTCTCCCCTTTTCTCAGTCCTTCACTCCCAAGCACGTATGCTTTTTGATTTAAAACAAACATATCGGTCCTTTCATCAAATGAGTGCATTCAGGCACAAAAACAAATCGCAACTGACTCGAGCACCAGCAAGGTCAATTACGTAATCAAATACAACTCCCCCCCCCCCCCAAACCAAAAATATAAAAACAAAAGACTAAACACAAAAAACATAAAAGAGAAGAGGAGCAACATTATTCCCTATAACTAAATATCACATAATACTACACACACACACACAGAACAAACAAAATGACCAAACAACCAAAAAACCGAAAGGAAACCAAACAGATAATCAGACAAAATAAAATGTAAAACCCAACCAAACAACCACCACCACACACACACACACACACACCAGAATCAAGCATATTAAGGTCATTTTGCACACACGTAAAATAACGTCCCACTTTTCGGAAGAGTAGGCTATTGTGTGCCGGTGGAACGGATGATAAAATTCACAAAAACGCATTCACGCAGGGACTGGATGTGAAGAAGCACACCAGTGCTTATTCCATTATCCTCGAAACAAAGAACATTTTAAAAACACGTGGGCACCCATTCTTATAACACAAACCAAACTTGCATGTTTAAAACAAATAATGAAATTAAATACTTTGTCCATTTTAATATTGAACACAGTTTAAAATGATAAAAGGTAGTCTTTGGAGTCGTAGCAAGTTGTCCTGAAGTTTTTAATCTTGTTATATTTCAGCTGTGAGCCGGCTACCCAACCCTAACTCCAGCCTTTTTTTTTTTGGCTGAAGGGGAGGTAGGCTTTTCCCAATGCTCTGACCAGCAGTGACAATGACTGACCCACTGACTTTTTAATTCTTACACCATCTTTCGAAATAGTACAGACCACATTCTGTTCATTTAAATATGCTTTTAAAACACAGAAGTGACAAAAAGCTTAACTCCAGCCGTGATATCTTTACAGCCAGAAAGTACAGACACCCCAATTAAGTATGCGCAAAGTATCAGCTTGTAAGTTGTGCAAATCTTGTATTTTTCTCAGTAAAAAAAGTCAGTTGGGTAGTCAAGTGCCAGTGGTGTGTGCTCACCACCCAACCTTTCTTCAGGCACACAATTTTGTACATGGCTACCATGACTTGAAAAATGAAAAGCAATACTGGTTACAGGAAACTTCTGTTGATCTCCTCAAGGGAACTCGCAACATTTTCTCCACTCATTTGAAAGCAAAAAACAAAGTACATGCTGCTGGCAAATGGGTTTCCAGTTCACCTTTCATGGGAGTAAAATCAACTGGAAAGCAGCTTCAAAATGTTTCTCAAAATAACGCACATAAAATTAATTTTGACCTTAAAGTAAAAAAATAAGGGAAGGGAGCAGCAGTGGAAGATATTAACTGCATAGTTAAAAAAAAAAAAAAAAAAAAGACTACCAGATACAATGCAAAACTACTAAGAATTTAACTCAAAAAGGGTAGTTTTAAACATGACTAAGCCATGACCTTCAGGACATGATACAGGCAACAGGATACACACATACATTCTTCATCTGAAGGTGAACAATAGTCTATGGGCAATGCTTGGAATGGTTACATTCAACTAAACCTATGACGCAACTGCCCAAATATAGACAAAATCAAACCTCCAAAACAAATATTGAAACATCGAATACCAAAAAACCACCATTACTTAAAAAAAAAAAAGGACATAAAACACCACGTAATTCAGCAAAGGGCTATGTTACACTTTGAAGAAAAAGAGTTTTACTGGGTCACAGTGTTACTATGCTTGCTGTTTATGCAGGAAAAAATGTGAAAAGCAGCCTAATGGTGGAAGAGAAACCACACAATAAACTCATGTCCCTTACAGCTGGGAACAGATAAGCCAAATACAGGCAACTGCTTCAGGAACTATAGCCATGATGTTTATAGCCCTACCGACCACGAAAGCCACCAGGGCTGTCACCTCATTCAGTTTCAGTGGCTCCAGTAACTTTCAACTTCATGTTCAAAACCAACATGTCTCTAATGCTTAGAACACACATATGTTTAAAGCTTTTAACTTTTATCTCGTTGCGTTAATTCTTCAAATGCACCACAAATGCTTGCTGAACCAATCTTCTACAACGAAAATATAAAAGTAGGTAACATAGCAATCAAACACTAATTTAATACAGAAAGGTATATACTCCATTAAGCACCTTATCAATGAAAATGGTGAATTTATTAACTATGAAGATTTCAGTGCCATTTGTGGCAGAACTATAGACTTACTTTTCAGGGGTGGATTTCTTCCATTAAACAGTACATAAGAAAAACTGGCATCCAAATTAGTGACAACCTAAGCTATAATCAAGAGACACCCAAGGTACTGCGGATCATTGATAGTGTCAATAAGGGGACAAAAAAGTACTGTGAATATTTAGTATCAAACAAACAACTCTCAAACTGTTGCGCAAAATGGACAGGAAAATACATGAAAACTTTCATTGAAAAGGCATTTTTGTAAAAATACATATAATTCAATGATGTAAAACTAAAATGGCTACAGATGAGAATAATTCACCGCATCTTTGCGACAAATGTGGTGTTCAACGCTATGGGTTTAGTGAATACAACATTTTGTACTTTGTGTAATGAGGCCAGAGACTCAATAGAACACTTTTTATGGGATTGTAAACATATTAAAGCCTTTTGGACAAGCTTAGAAAATGTATGTAAAAAATGATGCGCTAATGCTTGTAACATAACCTTTTCCTGTAACTGTCATTTTGGGGTAGATCAACGCATAAAAACGGACAAGACCTTTTTGATACTGCTGCTTGCTAAGTTGCACATCTACAGAAGCAAACAGGAGGGTCATGTACTTAAACTCGGTTTTTCAAGCACAGCTACATGATAGATTTAAAGCTGAGCAGTATAATGCACAAATTGCAGATAAACCTTATGAAACTTGAAATAGAATGCAGTCACTATAAAGCTTATTTCTAGTAACATAAAGCATCAACACATAACTTGGAAATAAAACAATGAAAGGAAAAGAAAAGAAAAAATAGGCCCAACTCTTGGGAAGAGCCAAAAAAAAACAAGCTTACTGTAACTAAAGTGCAAGTGAGGGGGGGGGAAAAAAAGCAACTGAAATATTTCCAGCTGTGTGGTTTATAGGGCATGGTATGTAGATGGTTCACTGTATCAAATGCTTATGTTTATGTATGTATGTATGTAAGCATGTATTATGTATGTATGTATACATATATATACATATGTATGTTTGCTTGTAAGTATGTATGTAGGCATATGCATGTATAAATGTGGATATTTGAAGATTGTTTAGTTTCCGTTATTTTCAACATTGTTGTGCATTCACGAACATACAACTACAATTGGTTTACACTTATTCTCAATGCTAATGCTTGTAATGCATATATATGCTTTTGTAACAAAATGAATAAAAAAAAATTTTAAATAAAAAACAAAACAAACTACTTCAGGGGCGAAATCAAGAAATGACAAAAACTATTCATGTTGGGCTATGTTGGAATGTTTTATAAGCAGAGTTGGTTATACCGCCATTGACAATACCCACATTATACCAGATACAATGAAAAGGAAAAGGGCATCAGCAATAAATTACTTCCCTTTGTGCTCAGTACTTCAAACTGAAGAATCACAAAAAAAAAAGGGGGGGGGAGGGGGGGGAGAAGAATGAAGAACATGGCTTTTCATAATGAAGTCCTAGAAAGCTATAGTAAATATTTTCAAAGGGAATGTCAAAATATGTGGTGGAAAAGGTAAGTGGAAAGAGCAAGTACTTTAAATACAAAACTGACTGTCCACCAGCATTCCTTGCTGAAATGCATTTTCTTTATCCAAGTTTAGAGCACAAAAAACCCAAACATTCATACAGCATAAATGTTTTGTAAAACTGCTCATTTACAGTTTACCTCCAGCCACTAAAACCCACACATGCTCAATTTTCTACTTTCACGCAATCCAGGTTTTATGAACGCACAAAAGGTAGCAAGAAGAGATGAACAGACCCCCCCCCCCCCCCCCCCAAACCTACTAGACCACACTGCATTATCAGTAATCTGCTAGAATACATTATTTCACAATGTTTGGGACACTGGAATTTTGGAATAAACACATTTGAAGAAAGGTTTCAAACTTACAGCAAAACACTCATGTACAGAATAGATACAGTAGAAAGGTTGGACAAATTTAAGAAAGCAGACAAGAAATCATGCAGCAATTAGCGCTGATTGATGTAAAATCTTGTCAGGTTAGTCTTGCTAACACAACCAGTTTTTTTTTTGTGGGGCCTTCAACCCCCCCCCCCCCCCCCCCTTTCATTTTTTTTTCTTTTTTCTGTTCATCTTCTGTTTTTCTATTTAAAAAAAAAATACATAGGGCCTCTAAACTTTTTCTATTTTATTTCCTCTACAGATTTAACTGAACAAAAACAAAACAAAGGCTGTGATTAATATATTTGTGCTGACAAATGGAAATTAGACTGTTGGGAGAGATGCAGATGGAGCAGTCTATCAATGGGCTGGGAGTGCTATGGCCTCGGTAACGAGCATGTCCCTGAGCTACAGCAAAGCAAAAGACAGGGAAATCAGGGAACAGGACAATAACATATCTGCAATCACACCGATCCACATATAACATAAAAAACCAAACATTCCCCTCAACCCCCCCCCCCCAAAACCCCAACAACCACCAACAAAACCACCACACCCACCCCACCCAACAACACAACCACCACCCCCCCCCCCACCCCAACCCCCCCAAACCCCCCCACCCACCAACCACCCCAACCCCACACCCCCACACCACCCCCCCCACCCCCCAAACCCCCCCCAACCCCCCCACCCCCACCACAACCACCCACCCACCCCACCCCCACCCAACCCCCCACACCAACCACCCACACCCCCCACCACACCAACACACCCCACACCCCAAACAAACCACCACCCAACCCCACTCACCACACCACCCCACCACCACCACACCAACCCACCCACACCACCAACACCCACACCAACACCCAACCCCAACCCCAACACACACCACCCACCCCCCACACCCCAACACCCCCACACACCCCCACCAACCCCACAACAACACCAACAAACACCCCCCACCCCACACCCACACACCCCAACACCCCCACAACCCCCCCCCACCCCCAACCCCCCCCCACCCCACCCCCCCACCCCACCCACCCCACCACCCCACCACCCACACAACAACCCCCACCCACCCCCCACACCCAAACACCCAACCCAAACCCCCACCCCCACACCAACCCCCACCACCACCCCCCCCCCACCCCCCCCCCCCCACCACCCCCCCCCCCCCCACACCCACCCCCCCACCACCCCCCCCACCCCCCCCCCACCCCACCCCCACCCCCCACACCCACCACCCCCCCCCCCCCCCCACCCCCCCCACACCACCCCCCACCCCCCCCCCCCACAACCCACCCACCCCCCCCCACCCCCACCCCCCCACACCCCACCCACCCCCCCCCACCACACACCCCCACCCCACCCCACCACCCCCACCCCCCACCCCCACCACCCCCCCCCCCCACCCAACCCCCCCCCCCAACACCAACCCCCACCACCCCCAACCCACCCCCCACCCCACACCCCCCCCACACCCCACCCCCCCCCACCCCACCAACACCCCACACCCACCCCCCCACCCACCACCCCCACCCCCACCCACCCCACCCCCACCCACCCCCCCCCACCCACACCCCCCCCAACCCCACACCCCCCCCACAACCCCCAACCCCACCCCCCCAACCAACAACCCCACCCCCCCCCCCCCCCCCCCCCACCCCCCCCCCCCCCAACCCCCCAACCCCCCCCCCCACCCACCCCCCCCCACAACCCCAACCCCCCCACCACACCCCCCCCCCACCCCCCCCCACCCCCCCCCACACCCCCCCCCCACCCCCCAACCCCCCCACACCCCCCCCCCCCACCACCCCACCCCCACCACCAACCCCCCCACACCCCACACCCCACCCCACCCCCCCCCCCCCCCCCCCAACCCCCCCCCCCCCCCCCCCCCACCCCCCCCCCCCCCCCCCCCACCCCACCCCCCCCCCCCCCCCACCCCCCCCCCCCACCACCCACCCCCCCCCCCCCCCCCCCCCCCACCAACCCAAAACCCCCCCCCCCCCCCCCCCAACCCCCCCACCACCCCCCCCCCCCCCCCACCCCACACCAACACCACCCCACACACCCACCCCCCCCCACACACCACCCCCACCAACCACCCCCCCCACCCCCCCAACCCCCCCCCACCCCACCCACCCCCCCCCCCCCCCCCCCACCCACACACCCCCCCCCCCCAACCCCCCCCCCCCAACCACCCCCCCCCCACACAACCCCCCCCCCCCCCCCACCCCCCCCCCAACCCCAACCCCCAACCCCCCCCACCACACACCCCACCCCCCCCACCCCCCACCCCCCCCCCCCCCCCCCCCCCCCCACCCCCCCACCCCCCCCCCCCCACCCCCCACACCCAACCCCCCCCCCCCCCCCCCCCCACCCCCCCCCCCCCAACCCCCCCCCCCCCCCCCCCCCCCCCCCCCCCCCACCCCCCCCCCCACCCCCCCACCCCCCCCACCCCCC
>CM060327.1:1384836-1399155 GCA_030674155.1 Stramonita haemastoma | reverse complement strand
AACTATACAGCACTGTTTTGTGAAATGCTACAACTACCATAAAATCTGACTGATGAGCTTGATATGCAGGAAGGGTCTACTCCCAGCAAACTGTTAGATTTGCTCACAATACTGGAAAACTTATGGCCAATTCTACCCCCCCCCCCCCCCCCCCCCCCCCCCCCCCCCCCCCCCCCCCCCCCCCCCCCCCCCCACACACAATTTGTGAACTACCCCTATACATTAGTGTGGGGAAAGCACAGATTTCACAACAGCAATGTAATCCTGATGACTAGGATACAGGATTTTTGAGCAAGTCTGTCTACTTCAGCAAAAATCAAAGGCTATCTGATTTCCTAATTGGAACCAATTCCTTTTTTAAATTTTTTATCTATTTATTATTATTTTTTTTAGGTATCTGACACTTCACTTCCCAATGACCATTTAGGTTATGGAACACATTTACCTATTTTCTAATGACTGAAAAAAATCCCCTTAAAAACCAAAACATTGCCATATATAGCATAAGCCATAAGCTTGAGCATAAAGACACACTGACAAATTATTGCTTAAAAAAAAAAAGTCACCAATTTGTCTAATTTTGCCATCCTTTGTTACTTTGTACACTTTCCTTGAAAATAAAGCCTTAAGCACATTTCCAATAAGTATTAATCGGCTACTCTTTTGCCACCTCGCCACATGTTGGGGGGGGGGGGGGGGGGGGGGGGGTAAAGGTCTTTTTAAGGGTAATCTGAGAGAGTTCTTAAAAAGGTCGGGTAATTTTTTTCCATAAGGCAGCATTTTTTTTTTTTAAACCACAGATGTCTCTGTGTAAACCGCATCACTTAAAAAAAAAGTAGCCAAATATATGACATGTACTCATACAAAACCATTACATAAATAAACAAACATATTCCAATTAATTGTACTTCTGTTCCAACTTGAGCTTAAATTGATTTTGGAATTTTTATATCACAGTATAAATCTTTTCTAGAATATATATTTTTTACAACTGTCTGCAACATAATGTTTGTTTGTCTTGATTAAAATTTTTTTTTTTTTAACAAGCTTGATGCATTCAAAATAGTGAAAATCTAAATGCAATGTTTTTGTGATAAACTTGCACAGAGGATAATACTTTAAAAACTTTTTTTTATACCATGTGAAAATCCATCATTACCAGAAAAAAATCTGCAAGATCGTTTCCCTGGAACTATATACAGAATTCATCTGTTCAAAATTTATAATAGTTGCCGATCTTCTATGGTCATGTTTTTAATGAGTTAACTTGAGAGAAAATGATATATGAAACTTTTGCTGTTTCTGATTTTATTTTTCAAATCAATCAGAATTTTTTTTAATGGTCTTTTGTACGGTAATGTCACAAAATAGTGAAACAGTTCTTTTTTAAATCTGTCTGCACAGCCCAGTGAAAGCAGACTTGTTAAAATATGCACAAGTTGGGAGGTGTTTTTCTATAGAAGAAATCTGAGCTTAAATACAAAACTTTGTTCAAAGCCAGTCCCACCTAACAATTTACAAAACAAAAACAAAAAACAAAAAAAAAAAACCTAAAAGAGCTCAATCACAGATAAAGTCATGTAGGCCGAGATCTAAATCTCAACATGCCATTTTTTTTTTTAATTGGTATATGAAATGCATGAGAAAAAGTAACTGAACATGAATTTTCAATGGCAACTGTCACAGTCAGTTAACAAAAATAAAAGAATGGTAGCAAGTGTTTTGAAGCTTCTTTACAAGAGTTTTCGCCAACTTACGATAGTTAAAGTGTGGCATCCTATCAATAAATCACCGCATCCTGTCTTAACTTGCACAACATACACAGCTTTTTTCCCCCCCACCTCTTCGAGACATAAAAATTACAAAAACCAAACTCATGAAAGTTGCTGTGAATTAAAAAACCCCAACAAAACCCAACGTTTACACCACATGAATCAACTGAATCTTGTGTCTGAAAAATCTTAAGATTCAGAAATCTTCCGATAGCTTTTTTTTTCATTCGAATATTGCTCAACTTATTCTGTATCCCCCTAGCCTCATAAACAGGTGGTAAATTTTAAGCCGAAATTAAATACTTTTGGAAGAAATGGCACACATTTCTGCTGGAATATTGCAATACACATCACTTAAAGATATCAGTCCTACAGAACTGTTAAAAAAACAACAACCAGGGATGGGACGATTCCAACACAAAAACCCCTTTATGTAGTGGTTGAAATCCGGAAAGGAGTATGATGTTTATGACAGGTCTTTAGCGGGACTCCAGCCTCCACTGTATGAAGTTCAAAGGTCTTCAGCCTCCACTGTATGAAGTTCAAAGGTCTTCAGCCTCCACTGTATGAAGTTCAAAGGTCTTCAGCCTCCACTGTATGAAGTTCAAAGGTCTTCAGCCTCCACTGTATGAAGTTCAAAGGTCTTCAGCCTCCACTGTATGAAGTTCAAAGGTCTCCAGCCTCCATGTATGAAGTTCAAAGGTCTTCAGCCTCCACTGTATGAAGTTCAAAGGTCTTCAGCCTCCAAGCCCCTGAAATCAGTCAACAGAGGAGCATGAAGGAGGGAAATGAGGCAGGGGTCTGGGGGGAGAAAAAGAGGGAGAGATGATTGGGGGGGGGGGGGGGGGGGGGGGAGGGAGGTAGGGGGAGACAAAGAGATCACACCCACATGGAAAGAGGCATAGAGGGATTTTTTTTATTTTATTTTATTCTTTTATATCGAGGATAATGGAATAAGCACTTTTGTGCTTTTTCCATCCAGTCCCAGCGTGTATGCAGTTTTTTTTGGATAATTATTGTTATCTGTTCCCACCGGCACACAGTGGCCTACTCTTGCAAAAAGCAGAGCAGGATTTAACATGTACACAAGATGTTCTACGAATGTTCGCACACGGGGCCTCGTTTTACATTCTCATCTGAAAGACTTTTGGGGAGAGTAGAGTCAGCACTGATGTTAACTCCAGGATAAAAATCTCCTTGACCGGACTCGAACCCGGGTCGTCAAATTGCCAGTGCAATGTTCTGACCACTAGGCTATCGGCCTAGAGAGAGAAAGAGAGAAAGAGAGAGAGAAAGAGAGAGAGAGAAAGAGAGAGAGAGAGAGAGAGAGAGAGAGAGAGAGAGAGAGAGAGAGAGAGAGAGAGAGAGAGAGAGGAGAGAGAGAGAGAGAGAGAGAGAGAGAGAGAGAGAGAGCCAAATTTTCTCAATGGATTAAGTCCGATCTTAAAAAAAGAAAAAGATTTTAAAATATGGATTTCCACTAAATAATGCATGGAAAACTTATCCGTAATCAACATTATTGGAAATCCAAAAAATACTCAAACATAACACTCTGAAGCAAAATAAAGTTAACTGCCTTCTCATAATTATTTTTAGCTGAAGTATAAATATGATATCATAGCCTTTAAAGCTGAAAATTTATAAAAAAAATTTTTTAACACATTGTCTCAATTCCTCTGTATTAATTGGTTTAAAAGAAGTTGCCCGTAACAAGTGACTTTTAAACAAATCTCTTAACACATCAATCACCAAAATTATCTCCACACTCAACATATTTATCTCTCCAACAACTTGCAAATGTATTCCAACAGAACAGCCTTCTTTTTCAGACTACATAACATTTAAAAAGTCAAGTATGAGAACAGCGATTTTCCCACCTGTATTGCGTCAGAAGCACGTCTTGGCTCCCCCCTCAAGCAAGCAGTTGCAGCATCAGTGGTAGCAACAAACTTTTGAAAGATTCTTCCACACAGCACTGAGGTCTGTTCCAAAGGAAATGCAGGTCCTGGGAAGATCTCCACTGGCGCCCGGTTCTTTTCTCTGGATGAACACGGAACAGTGCCTGGCCGTAGTTGACTTCGGTGGCACTCTCCTGGCTCACAAGGTATCTGATAAAACAGATCTACATCACAACGTGAATAACAGGGAAATAAGCGACTAAAAAAAGGAAACAATGGGCAAAAAAAAGAAAAAGAAAAAATACAGACCAGACCAGGGAAGAAGTCATTAAGAAGAGAAGTTTGAGTAAGAAGATAGGTAAGAAAAGAAAAATGAGTAGGACTTAAGTAAAAAAATAAATAAATAAGTGAAAAATTGGCAGTCTGAAGTAACAAACCTCTTGAACTTTAAGGAGCAGGAAAAAAGTTACAATGGACAGAAATAAGTGACTTGCAAAGACAAACACAGATTGGACAGACAAAATATCCCGTCAGGAAAACCCCCCAGACAGATAGACACAAAATTGTAGAATTCCTTACCTTTTTTATGAAAGTGCAGGTCCTGATGGTTGCAATCACTTGTCAGGTCAGGTCACAGGCACTTGATAGGGCAGGTCCTGATGGCCGATCTCACACTTCTCAGGTCACAGGCTCGTATGATCCACATGACTTACCACCCATTAGGACCCATGTATCATAGGATAAGGAGGAGAAATCTATCCCAAGGAAATTATTTAAGAATGGAGTGACAAGAGTTACAGCCCATAAAGACCACTTATGTGCAATTGGAGTGACAGGAGTCATATCCCCTAATGACCACTGTAAATGATGCAAGAATGGAGTTACAGCCCCTTGAAACTACTGAAACAATGTAAGAATACAGTAACAAGTCCCAGCCCCTCATGACCACTGTATCAAAACCTTTGTAGATGGAGACACCAAGATGACTGGTACCAGGATTGCTCTCCTCTTAACTCCCCCTTCCCCCTTTTTTTGCTCTAGTTTTAATCTATTTTGGTTTTGGTAATTATTTTATTCTCTAGTGGTTTAGTTGTGTCAGTTTTGGTTATATTTTGCTACATTTTAGTTTTATTTTATTTCTAAATCTAGTCTCTCCTAACTTTTTGGGGGGAGGTGGAGTTTGCTTTTTATTTTTTAATTCATCTTTTTCAGTTTAAAATTTTATTCTTTTTTTTTTTTTAATTCATCTTTTTCAGTTTAAAATTTTATTCTTTCTGTTTTAATTCATCTTTTTCAGTTTAAAATTTTATTCTTTTTATTTTTTAATTCATCTTTTTCAGTTTAAAATTTTATTCTTTTTATTTTTAACTCTTTTAGTGAGGAGCATTGATGCAACCAGAAGCTTGGTGTCCAGTGATCATTTGAAGACAACTGACAAGGCAACCACGCAGAACACAGACCCTCAGGAGCAAACTTTAGCTAAGTGAGACCAGTGACTTGTGAGCATCTCCGAAACCTATAAAGCACAACAAATCTCAGGAGTAAACTTTGACTACAACAGAAGGAATATTTTTAAAAAGCGAGATGTGTATTTTGTGACGATGGTAGACACTGCAAAAGTTCTCTTTTGAAAATGCATGTGAACATGAACTATTTAGTCCAATATATATCCGAAAACTGAAGCTCAACAGATCTCAAAAACATATTTCTGAAAACTATGAAGCACAACAAATCTCTTAAAACTAAGCACAAAACACTTCCGAAAACAGATCCCCGAAAATCATGCAGCCCAATATATCTCCAAAAACCAATCTCCGAAAATGAAGCACATCTCCAAAAACCATGGAATACAACTTACACCCAAAACTATGACACACAACACACCTCTCAAAACTATTGATCAGCATATCCTCAAAAATTACAGAGCACAACACACCTTCGAAAGCAAATATCTCCACCCTGAAGCTGAAGATCTCATGATCTAATATCCCAGATCCAAATTTCCCTTATCCTCCATTCTTAATCCTTTGACAACAAGGGCCTAACAAAGTTATCATCATGTTTCACACTGTAAAAAATTGATGGATCTGGCAAGCAAAAACAAACGGGTTATCTATATGACATTTGTCTAATAACAGGGAAAATGTGTGTGCACATTATATCTGTGGATGCCTATAGATAGATGCATGTCTCAGAGGGAGAGGGAGAGGGAGGGAGGGGGAGAGAGAGATGACAGGAGGAAAAGGGGGAGGAGGGAGATTGTGTGAGGAGGAGAGAGAGAGAGAGAGAGAGAGAGAGAGAGAGAGAGAGAGAGAGAGAGAGAGAGAGAGAGAGAGAGAGAAGGCAAGGCAAGGCAAGGCAAGGCAAGGCAAGGCAAAGTATTTTATTCGAGGATAATAGATAAGCACTCGTGTGCTTTTTTACATCCAGTCCCCGCCCTTTTCAGGGATACATCAAGATGAAAAGATACTAAACAATAAAATTTTACGCAGTACCAAGCAACACACAAGAATAAGAGAGAGAGAGAGAGAGAGAGAGAGAGAGAGAGAGAGAGAGAGAGAGAGAGAGAGGAGAGAGGAGAGGGGGTCTCAACATGAATTCACTTTAAAAAAAAAGTCAAAATGTCATATTCTATTCCGAATTAAATCAATGTCAAAATGGCGGCTTATGACAACCTCGAAGCTTATGCTTGTAAAATACACGTTATGAATTGTACTTACCATATAGCCTAGTACAAATTTGTGTGGTCTGCGCACGGGACAATGGCTCCATTACACTCGCAACTTGATCGAAAACGATAGTGGAGACTAACTGGCTTTACAAATCAAGTCTCAATTGCAGATCTATGCATTATCTTCGCACTCAAAACGTGGGTTCCCTGCTACACCCCAAGGCAGATAACTCGGTGCGATTAGAATAATCTGCACCCAGTTTATTTTTGACCAATCAGCAACAGACATGATATGCTGACATTTTCCCCGCAATAAATAGCAAGCAACCATTTAAATCGTACACATTTTTGAGGACCACGTCACTTTTCCAGCTTTATGGTCTGAGTTTTTTTTATTGGGGGGGGAGGGGGCGGCGGATCTTTGACAATAAACTCATGCTTGTAAGCTGGCTGAACGTAAGGGGGAGGTGGGGGGGGGGGGGGGGGGGGTTAGCCCAGTGGTCAGAACATTGCGCTCGCAATTTCACGACCCTGGTTGATTCCCTGTCGAGGGGGGTATTCCCCTGGAGTTAGCATCAGTGCTGACTCCACTCTCCCCCAAAAGTCCTTCGGATGAGACTATAAACCGAGGCCGTGTGTGCGAACGCACGCAGAACATCTTGCGCACACAAAACGAAAGAGGCGAGACAAAAACCAGCACGCTTGTTGAACAGGAGAAATATTCATTGTAAACAAGAAATAGCCATATAACTTAGTACCAGCTGAAATATACAGTTAAAAGGATTCTGTCCTGATTTTTGTTTGTTTGTAATAGCTAAAAGAGGGGGTGCGGTGACCAGGGACTGCCAAAACTTGTTTAAAAGTTGGGGGGGGGGGGGGGGGGGGGGCAAGATGTGGAATAGTTTCGTGGTTTCGACACGGCACTGGCGAAGAATTCAGTTCAGTGTAGCAAGATTCTGATAGTAGAAATCTAGTTAAGTCACGCAGGAATGGGAAGCACACAGAGTTTTCCCCACTACTTTTAAAATTTTTTATCCCCATATTAAAAAAAAGAATTCATAACCGGCTCCCTTTTTAATTTCAAATGTGTAAAAATTTGTTATAAAAACTAGTCCCAGATCATAAAAAGAATGGTATCACTTACCTGTGGCCTCACAACAAACCTACAAGGTCCAGCAACAGTCAGTGCGTCTTGTTCAGTTAAGCAGCAAATTTAAAGCAACTGAACAGTGAAGTGCGCGGGCCTAGTAAGTTAGCGCCCACTGTGGGTGAACAGAACTCACTTCCTCGTGCATCACGGACCAAGGCTTTGCCGATGATTAAATCTATTTTTCATTTTTGCCAGCCCCCATGGCACAGTGGTTAGCGCCTTGGATTTTTGACTGGAAGGTTCTGGGTTCGAATCCCATAAGAGTCGAAGTTTTTTTGTTGACTCCGGCTGCTGCTACCCAGAGTGAGTGTGCTGTGGGCTCAGTGGAGAGATTGGAACCACACAGTCGAGCTTCATCTACTTTAGGGATGCGAGTTTGATTGTTGCTCAAATCACTGACCAACACCTGCTTTATATCTTGGGTCCCAGTTGGTGCCGGAATATATTATAAAAGTAAATGTACAGTAGGACTACAACTCTGTCAAGTAGTCTCTAAGCATATGCACTTCCACATCAGCAGCTTTTCACCATCCTCATTATCATTGATCATCATGCAATAAAAAAAGGCCTCTGATTGGGTGGTCCCAGTTGTACTGGTCTCATGGTGACCTCAGATTTGGTTTCCCCCTACACTTCTGTGCCCATGAGTTTGTGTCAAAATCTTTGGGGTTGGAGGTTCGAGAGGATGGTCGTTGAAGGGACGTTGTGATCGTTACCTGGGATGGGCGACTCACTCAGTCTGGCTCTGCCGCTGAGCTAATACTGTCGTTAGTAGGGGACTTAGGAGTGGTGTCCTTAAAAGGTAGTGTCCTGGGTGTGTTAGAACAGGCGCCACTGAACACCACCAAAGTGACCCAGCAGCAGTGCAGAGCCCTCTGGCTGGTGGTCCCACGGCAGCCTGATATTGATGGGCTCCATGTGAACTTCTGACCCTGAGGATGAGACATAATGAATCTGGGTATTGGTGTGGCTTTCCCCAGCCAAGGTTACGCAGCATCGAGCATAGGTATCAATTAGATGGGTGACCGTTTGCACGCTTTCGCTTCAGTGCAGTCCCCCAGTCCACCCAGCTGTAAATGGGTACCTTCCCTCTTTAGGGTCAGGGAAGGTAAAGAAGCGAGGGAGAGGAGATGGGCGCCGCCCTCAATATACTGGCCACTAGAGAAGCTGAGGCCTCTGATGCCTCGCTCCCCTATGACCACTGAGACACATCTTCAGGGGGATTCTTCTGCAGGAGTTAACATCAATGCCGACGCCACTCCCTCGGAGGTTCTTCAAATGAGACTATAAACTGAGGCTCCAAGTGCCAACACAGAACTTCTTAAAGACACCTCAAAACTTGTTCTGCCTTTCAGAAAAGTAAGCCATTCGTGCTGGTAAAAACGGATGATACATTAACCCCCCCACCCCCCAAAAACAACAACAACACCCCCCACAACAACAACAAAAAACCAACCAAAAAAAAACCCAAACAAAAAACAAACAAAAAACAAAACAAACAAAACACACGAAAAATCTGCGTTCACATGATGTTGTGTTTAGACACTGTCCACAAAGGCAGAATGTAGTTGCCCAGATGATGGGCAGAAACAGTCACAATGCAAAAAAAACCGCCATTTGTAAACTTCAGAGCCCTGGCCACAAAAAAAGAGGAAAAAATTGATAATAATTTTTTTTAGCTTTCAAGCATGTTTGGACAGGGGTGGTTTTATGGCAGACAGAGGGCAGAGATACATATATAATAGAAATGAAAAATATAAATATCAATCCTTTTTAATGAACTCCTGTATATATGCACACATTATGTACCGATTAAATAATTTTGAATGAAAAGCTTAGCATCAGTTAAAGGGACACGACTCAAGTATAACTCAAAGTACGCAAGATTGTTTCCCTTAGACCACAAATGGTCATTGGAGAAAAAAAAGGGGAAGGGGGTGGGTGGTGGGTGGTGGGTGGAGTAGCAATGGAAAAAGCATGGCGTGGAGTTTAAAAATCGTTCCTTGAACCTTTTATGTCGTTAAGAAAAGCGAAACGATGTCAGCCCCTTCTTTTGAGTAATCCCTCCTCCCTTCCACCCCCTCTCCGAAATCTGTATTCTAAACACAAAGATGCGCTCTCTCTCTCTCTTCTTCTCTCTCTCTCTCTCTCTCTCTCCTCTCTCTCTCTCTCTCTCTCTCTCCTCTCTCTCTCTCTCTCTCTCTCTCTCTCTCTCTCTCTCTCTCCTTGATTAGATTACATCACACATGATATGCGTTGTATCCCATTATCCTCAATAAAAATTTTTTTTAAAAAGATAAACACACATTCAAATTAAAATACTTTATTATCTCAAAAACAAATAAATTTAGGCGCGCGCGCGCGCACACACACACACACACACACACACACACACACACACACACACCACACACACACGCACACACACACACACACACACACGCACACACGCGCGAGCGCGCGCGCGCACGCACACACACACACATACACACACACACCACATGGTTCCCTTTGCTTATATTTTTGTTGTTTGTTTTGGTTTTATTCAGTGCGGTAGGCTTCTCTATAGCTTTCCTTTTTCGGTTCTCTCCCCCACCTCTTTCCCTCCTCTCTCTCTTCTCTCTCTCTCTCTCTCTCTCTCTCTCTCTCTCTCTCTCTCTCTCTCTCTCTCTCTCTCTCTCTCTCTCTCTCTCTCTCTCTCACACACACACACAACACACAACCACACACCACATGGTTCCATTTGTTTATGTTGTTTTTGGTTTGGTTTGGTTTGATCCTGTTCCGTGTAATCTCTCTCTCTCTCTCTCTCTCTCTCTCTCTCTCTCTCTCTCTCTCTCTCTCTCTCTCTCTCTCTCTCTCTCTATGACAAGGCGAAAATATCCTTCACAGCAGCAACTGCAGCAAAAGTGCAGCACCGTGAATAAGCAAGGAGAGAAGCACAAAGTAACAGCTGCTGCACAGTCACTCCAGGTCGTTGCCCTCTGTGCTCAGTCGACGAGAAGAACAAGCCATGCATGCATGCAGACAAGCGAGCGCACAGGCAATCACGCATACAGGCAGACAAACACACAGACAGACAGAGAGGCAGACTGGCTTGTGGTTTCGCAGTATTCTTCAGGGAACTAAAACCTCAGTAGAGAGAGAGAGAGGTCCTTCACCCCTCTATGAGGTAACAATGCTTTTCTTCTCTTTTTTTTTTCAGTGTGTGTGTGTGTGTGTGTGTGTGTGTGTGTGTGTGTGTGTGTGTGTGTGTGTGTGTGTGTGTGTGTGTGCGCGCGCGCGCGCACGCGTACCTACGTGCGTGTATGCATGTATGCATGCGTGGGTGCGTGGGTGCGTGTGTGTGTGTATGGTTTGTTTGAGAGGGGGGTGGGGGTAGGCTAGTGGGTGTGTGTATGTGCGCGCGTGTGTGCACGCGCGCATGCACACGTGTGTATGTGTGTGTTTTGAGAAAGGGGTGGGAGTAGACCTGGTGGATGAATTTGTCTGGGGGGTGAAGTGGGGTGAGGAAGAGGGTGGGGGTGAGGGCGGAGGAATAGGATTGTAATCTTTTTTTTTTTTTTTTTGATGGGGGGGCGGATATCTCTTTTTTTCTTTCTTCCTGTTGCTCCTCCTCTTTCACACCCCTTTTGTTCTGTGATTACACCCTGTCCTGTCCTGTCCTGTCCTGTCCTGTCCTGTCCCACCCTCTGTCTCTTCCCTGTGTCTCCTTCGCTCCCCTCCCCTCCCTCTCCCAACATTCTGCATTAAAGACAAATTCAAACACCTTTGTGAGAGGAGATAAAAAGGATTGAAGAACTAAAACAAACAAAAATAATAGAAGAAAAAAAAGAAGGAAGTTTGTCCTTTGTCAAACTTAACTGCTTGCTTCTCTGACAGTGCCTACTCGTTTTTTTTCGTTTTTTTCTTCTTTTTTTTTTGCTGATAAATGTATCTTTCTCAGCTTTTTTCTTTCTCTTTCTTTCTTTCTTTCTTTCTTTCTTTCTTTCTTTCTTTCTTTCTTTCTTTCTTTCTTCTTAATGATTTAAAAGTAAACTCAAAGTTATTTAGAAAGTTTTGTTTTTGTTTTTGTTGTTTGCTTGGGGTTTTTTTGTTTGTTTTTTTACATCAGCCTGGGGTCGGGGTGGAGCTTGGGGGGAAGGGGGGGGGGGGGGTCAGGATAGCCTGGTGGTTTGAGCATTATTGAGCTCATGGTCTGACCGCCTGGGTTCGAGCCACCCCGAGGCGCTGATTTACGAGGAATTTTCCCCCAGGAGTTAACATCAGTGCTGAATCCACTCCCCTGAAAGTCCTTCGGATGAGACTATAAATCGAGGCACAGTGTACGAGCACAGACTATAAATCGAGGCACAGTGTACGAGCACAGACTATAAATCGAGGCACAGTGTACGAGCACAGACTATAAATCGAGGCACAGTGTACGAGCACAGACTATAAATCGAGGCACAGTGTACGAGCACAGACTATAAATCGAGGCACAGTGTACGAGCACAGACTATAAATCGAGGCACAGTGTACGAGCACACGCAGGACATCTTGCACACATGTTAAAACTCCGTTTTACGTTTTGGAAGAATAGGCCATTGCATGCCTGTAGGAATGGATGACAACATTTGAAGGAAAAAAATCCGCACGAATTCTGGTGTTGTGTTTAGACATCGTCCCCGAAGACGAAATATAGCTACCTTAATGAAGATACTTAGGACTCTTTTTAATCCAGCCTCAAGACATATTCATTCCAAACCAAAGATTATCCCCTCCTGTTTCATCTCATGTTTGTCCCTGCATTCAACAGCCTAAATCCCCATCCGAAATCCCCATCATCATGCCAAAGGGTGTAACCTTTATGTGTGCGTGTGTGAAGGCACTGTTAGTTGTTATTGGTTGTATGTGCACGAATACGTTGCCTGCGAGCGCTGTAATTTTTTTGGTTTTTTTTTTTTTTTTGCTTTTACAAGATATAGGCTATATATATTCCATTTATTATTTTCATTATCAATAAAATAAAAAAAAGGGTCGCATAGGCAAGAGTCTCATCATTTGGTGAAACTCAAGCTCTATCAAAGGAACGAAAAAAAACCCCTACCAAACAAGAAACAAACAAACAGAAAACCCAACCAAAGTAAAACATTGTCCACGTGCATTTTATGTTCACGAACGTGACCTCGATTTGAACTTTCACAGGAAGAACTTCAAGGGGAGCGGACTCTGCACAAATTATTGGTTTTTCAGAAACGAATCTTACAAAATGGCGGTGGCGGGTGAGATTGGAACCTGTGACCATTGGGACTGCGGAACGTTCTACATACTCCGCCCAAATGAGAATAGTATAAAGGTCAAGGTGTCCCATAACCTAGGTGGTATGGTAGTAGGGGAGCGAGGCATCACAGACCTCAGCTTCTCTAGGGGGCCAGCATATTGAGGGCGGCGCCCATCTCCCATCTCCTCTCCCTCGCTGCTTTACCTTCCCAGACCCTAAAGAAGAGCAGGTACCCAATTGCAGCTGGGTGGACTGGGGGACTATACTGAAGCCAAGGCATGCAAACAGTCACCCATCCAGTTGGTAACCGCACTTGATGCTGTTTAACCTTGGCTTGGGGGAAAGCGAGTGCTTTAACCACTGAGCTATCCCATGTGTGACGACAGATATGAGATGTGTGAGGACAGATATAAAATGAAACAAAAGGGGAAAATCTTGGATATGTTAGGGTGAAAATAAACATGTTTTGAGGCTGGATTTGAAATCCTATGTGAACTCCTCACGTAGAGAGATAGATAAGTCCTTTCAGATCGATGGACCAGAAACAGAGAAAGATCCCCACAAAAACTCCCCACAAACAAGTTCACAGCGGAATATAAGAAGTTGTTTTTTCTGTCGTCCTTCATGAACCCAGGAAAGTGTGTCACCTGCACACCTGCAGGCAGTGACACGGTTGATGTCCTCCATCTGACTGGGGGATGCTGACGTCGTTTACTGCTTAAAAAAAAAAGAAAAGAAAGAAATGACTTGCACTTGCCTGATCCAGTCACTTAACCAATGCACTTTGCTAGGCCAAGCGGAAAGAAAGATGTCACGGTTGTTGACAAATTAGAGAGAGAGAGAGAGAGAGAGAGAGAGAGAGAGAGAGAGAGAGAGAGAGAGAGAGAGGAGAGAGAGAGGAGAGAGAGGAGAGAGAGCCTTTTTTCAACACCAATGGAAGAAAAATTGAGAGAAAAAAAAATTTTTTTAAAGGGGGCAAAATTGTGAATAAATGAATGTTTTTCACGTATCATATGGATTAAATATTGTGTAGGCATTTTCACAGACTTTAAATCAATATCGTTGTACTTTGGAATCACTAGATCTTGAATTAGCAGTTGTGGAAAACAGTGTTTAATCCTAATGATATCTTGCTCCATACGTTTTCTGTGTTCTGATTTTTCAGTCTAAACAGGAGTATGTCCATAGCATAGACCTAGAAGTTTTTATAATCTGGTCTAAAAATAATAACATGAAATATTGACGAACTCAGCAGGCAAAACAGAGAAGCCCTGCATTTCTCCGCCGTGGAATAATATCTGCTGTATTCAGGGCTTCCTCTGTCAGGTACAGGCTGTAAGTTGGAGTGGATTCAAACGCGTCCATAGAGTCACTATCATAAGCATTGCTTATTTCTGACTCAGTAATCCCCCCCCCCCCACACACACACACATTGTAGTTAAATATTTTGGGGGTGACTTGTTTTTTGCTTGTTTGTTTGCCTTTTTTTGTGTGGAAATTCTTTTTCCAAGATAATGGCTTGATGAGAAAGGCAGATCTGTTGCTTACTCAATGTACCTTCTGGA
>CM060327.1:1377336-1382336 GCA_030674155.1 Stramonita haemastoma | reverse complement strand
GTTTATCTCATAGAGGCCATATAGTTTTGTGTGGAGATCTGAATGCGCGAACAGGGAGACTGGCTGATTTTATAGAAATAGATTCAAAATCAAGTTATTACAATTTACCTGAAGAAAGAGAATATGACCAGTGTCACCTAAGGTGTTCAATGGATAGAATTATACAGAAAAATGGCAGACTTTTAGTTGATATTTGTACAGAAAATCAAATGTATATATTGAATGGCAGAACATTAGGAGATCTACAAGGTAAGTTTACATGCTTTCAACCTCAAGGCTGTAGTATTGTGGATTATTTCATTTGTTCAAACTCATTTATGAAAAAGGTGAAACATATGAAAGTTAAAGATTTAATGCAGTATTCGGATCATTGTCCACTTGATTTAGATATAGATATACCAATCATAAACAAAACATATATGCACAAGTCCATCAAAATAATGAGAGATACACAGGCAGAGTATATAACTAAAGATTCACCACAACAAATACGATTTTTATGGGATAAAAATTCCAAAGAACAATTTCAAAGGGCACTTTTACTACCATCAATGCAACTGCATATAACACAAATAAAAAATCAAACAAAAACAGTGTTAGAACAAATAGATAAAAATACAAAGCAATCTGATTTAACAAATATAGTCAATGAATGTTCCAAGCAACTGTCTGATATCTTTATCAAAGTGGCAAAATTAAGCTTGAAGACCAGAAAGTCAAAACCTTTAAGAAGAATTAAACGCAATAAAAAATGGTTTGACTCAGAATGTACAAGTACGAGAAAAGAAGTAAAATCTTTACTAAACGCAATGAACAGAACTCCATATAAACTTGAACTTCGGCAGAAATACTTTAAGAAAAGAAAACAGTACAATACTTTGATAAAAAATAAAAATAAAATCTTCAAAAATAAGTTAGTATCGCAGCTACATGACGCCATCGAAGAAGATCCAAGTATACTGTGGAAAACTTTACAAAAATTAAAAGAAAGTGAAGATGATGGATTGAAACATCAAAATCATATTAGTAACAGTAAGTGGACTGGACACTTAAAAACACTAGTAGGAAAAGAGCCGCAAATAGATCCAGAACGCAAAAAGCAAGTACAAATCATGTTCGAAAAATTGAAAATAACTGATAACCCACTCTTAGATAAGCAAATTACAACAGAGAAAATTACAAAAACAATCAAAAGACTTAAAAATAACAAATCGCCAGGAAAAGATGGAATAACAAATGAAATGATTAAATCAGCTTCATCTAGTCTTATAGAGACAATGCGAGATATTTTCAATTTAGTGTTAGAAACGGGTATATATCCCTGGGACTGGAAAGTGGGAGTGAATGTTCCTATCTATAAAAGTGGATGCACATATAACCCGGAAAACTACAGAGGCATCACATTAACAAACACTATAGGGAAACTTTTTTGTCAAATACTAAATCATAGAATATCCGAATATTTAGAAAATAACAATAGTATTGTCAGAGAACAAGCTGGATTCAGGAAAACATGCAGAACTACGGATCATATTTTTCTACTTAACAACTTAATAGATAAAGTACTAAAAGTAAAGACTAAAAGACTCTATTGCTGCTTTGTAGATTTTCAGAAAGCTTTTGACAATGTTTGGCATGAGGGTCTTCTAATAAAGCTAAACAAAATAGGGATAACAGGTAAAACCTATAATGTTATTAAAAACATGTATTCGAATGCAACAGTAGTTACAAAAATACAAGGAAAACACACTGATGAAATCATAGTAAAAAGAGGGGTGCATCAGGGAAATACATTAAGTCCTACATTATTTAATGTGTATGTCAATGATATAGTTCAATATATTGACGAGAAAGATTCGCCGTACATAACTGCAACAGATAGAATTCCTTGTTTACTCTATGCTGATGACCTAGCATTACTATCAACAACCAAAGTAGGTCTTCAAATTAAGCTGAATAAACTGCAAGAGTACATTTCGAACTGGGGTTTAAGGATAAACAAATCAAAAACAAAGGTAATAGTCTTTACGAGATCACCTCCTAAAATTCCAATTTATTTTAAATGTGGAGAACATGTAATTGAAACAGTAGAAACATATAAATATCTAGGTGTCATTTTTCATCAGAATGGTAAGTTTCAAGCAACTCAAGAACATTTAGTAAAACAAAGCAACAAAGCATTGTACGCCTTTAAAAGAGCAGTTCATGGACAGAATTTAAAGACTACTATAATAATGCGTTTATTTGACTCACTAATAACCCCTGTTTTAACTTATGGAGCAGAAGTTTGGTTTCCTTTTTGTTTTCATGGGGAAACAGAATTTCATATTGATGAATTGTTTAAGACATGCTTATCAAATCAGTTTCTGTACGAACATTTTCATATTAAATTTTGTAAACAAATACTGGGAGTTCATAAAAAAAGCATTAGTACTACCCACTTTAGGTGAATTGGGAAGATATCCACTGACCCTTAAAATCATATGCCAGATAGTATCCTTCTGGATTCATTTGATAGAATCAAAACCAGACTCTTATATTAGAATAGTATACGATAATTTGTATCAGAAGAATACGTATGATAAATGGATCAATACGGTAAAAAATATTCTTCACACAATTGGATTTAAACATGTGTGGAAAAACCAAAGTACTCTTGATGTACATCGGTTAAGCTATGCTGTTCAAAGAAAGCTTGAGGCTATGTATAAAACATTCTGGATCTACCAGAAGAAACAGTATGCAAAGCTAAAATTTTATGATTTTGCTACCAAAGAGTACAGAATGGAACCATATTTAATAAACTATGCAAACAAAACCCATAAAATTACCTTTTGTAAATTTCGCATAAGTTGTCACAGTTTAATGATAGAGAAAGGGAGGCACCAAAATATGCCCAGAGAGGACAGAAAATGTAAAAACTGTGACAAAATAGAAGACGAATTTCATTTACTCGATGAATGTGTCTTATATGATGAACTTAGAAACAATTTGTTACTAAAGATTAAAACAAGAGACAAAGAATGTAAACAATGTATAGATAAGTTAAGCGACTTAATCACAGTTGATATCTATCAAGCAGATATCATTAGATATGTGAATGAATGTATGGAGAAACGAGACAAAGAAAAGTAGAATGCAACATGTTTTTAGTGGACATCATTTGGGCAGAAAGATAATTAAAACTGATGTTTGTTTTGTTGTGTCAAATAGGTCTGCATGACTTAAATGGCAATAAATATTCTGAATCTGAATCTGAATCTGAATCTGAATCTGAATCTGAATCTGAACCCTCCAACACGAAGCACTGTCCGCCCTCCTGCGAGGCTGTAAAACCTGACACATCAACATCGACCAAGCACAACAAAATTCGATGCCTTCGACAGCAAAACCAAATCCATACTTCAAATCCTGGGTAGGATCTGATGGAGTCACATTCCAACAAACGAGGATGTCAGAACCGGAGTCCAGCAAACGACAGTGTCTCCAGTCACACGTAAGCATCTGAGCTGGTGAAGAACCTTGTGTAGGGAGTTCTCTGATGGAACCTCAGAGACAGACAGAAGCAAAGAAGGGTCTGCCTGAAGATGATCTGGTGCCAGAATATCTAAGGGGATCTTAACATGGAGATTCTGATGCAAAGACGTTCTGAAGGTGGCTGCTGACCTTCCCATGAGACTATAAACCCAGGTCCTGTGTGCAAACCCATACAGAAGATCTTGCATACACGTTAAAACCCGTTCCGCTTTTCACAAGAGTAGGCCATTGCGTACCGGTGGGAACGGATGACAAAATTGACAAAACTACATACACATGGGACTGTATGCAAAAAAAGGACACGTTTGCTTATTCCATTATTCTCGAAATAAAAGAATAAAATAAAAAAAAGGTAAGCCAAAGCACTTTGGCTGCCTTACGTGTTACCAAACTCGGGAGCATGTACGTCTCAGTAAGATATGGGGCTTGAGCCCCCCAAAACACCATGAGCAATGTCAGAGAAAAGGTCTGATAGACAGCAACACTTTGCCTGGTGACTGTATAGACACTAGTTGGCTGAAATCCTGTTTGCAGAGAAAGATGATCCGAAAAGGACAGGGTTCTTCTCTGACAACAAGCACCTGTCAGTGCTGACCAAGGCTTCGGGCAGAGGTGAGAGAGAGGAGAAGATCTACTGGCATGGCGCTGGCTGCTATAAAAGGTTCAAGTAAAGGTGTTCCATAACCTATGTGGTCGTAGGGGAGCGAGGCATAAGAGACCTCAGCTTCTATAGGGGCCAGCATGTTGAGGGCGGCGCCCATCTCCTCTCCCTTGCTGCTTTACCTTCCCTGACCCTAAAGAGGGCAGGTACCCATTGACAGCTGGAGGAACTGTGGGACTGTACTGAAACCAAGGCGCGCAAATGGCCACCCATCCACTTGGTAACAACGCTCGATGCTGCTTAACCTTACTTAGCTTGTGGAAAGCAAGCGCCCTGACCACTGCTGGCTGCTAGTCTATGTATATTCACACTGAATGCAATCTTTGCAATTTGTAAAGTTGGTGCTTCTCCTGCTTTTATTGTAAAACAATTATGTTGGAGGTGTAAACATTTCCCAGACACTGGGTTTTCAGTTCTACATCTTATTGCCCTACTAGGATATAAATTTTTGTCCGGGAGGTGTATCTTGGTAAGGCACATCAGAAACTTTCTACGTGCAATGGTCACCTGATAAAAAGAAAAAAAAAGAAAAGAAGCAGGTTAGGGTATATGTTCAGTCCTCCTAAAGTGCGAATACGTGTGACGTCACCGGCTATATCCACATTATTTTATGGCTTTGTTATGGAAAAATGTACGCATCTTCCATTTCCACAGAGGAGAAAGAGTACATAAATAAATTCCTACAATTTGACCTGGGAAATGAATAGATTTTCTATTATAAAAAATGTGGATATTGCCAATGACGTCACAACCCCCTTGACTTTGGGGAAGATTGAACATAGTGGGCGGGCAGCAGACAGAG
>CM060327.1:1352336-1359836 GCA_030674155.1 Stramonita haemastoma | reverse complement strand
TCTCCTGCTGGCTCTTTGTTGATTAGCGGTTGTTGTTGTTGTTGTTGTTGTTGTTGTTGTTTTGGGGGGGTTGTTTTTGTTTTTGTTTGTTTGTTTGTTTGTTTGGGTTTTTGTTTTTGTTTTGTTTTGTTTTTTGTCTGTTTTTTGTTTGTTTAATTGTTTGTTTGTTTGTTTTGTTCTGGTGTTTTATTTTTCGTTTCTTTTCTTCTTCAATAATCCAAATCATTTTATTGTGACTTCTGATTTTCTCTTCTGAATGAGTGCACCTTTCTCACCTTATTATATGTAGTGTACTGTCGCATTTCTCTTACCTTATTATATGCAGTGTACTTATTTCTGTATGTTGTTTGGTACTACCTATAGTTTTATTGTTTAATATCTTTTATTTTGATGTTATCCCTGAAAAGGGCGGGGACTGGATGTAAAAAAGCACATGTGTGCTTATCTATTATCCTCGAATAAAAGAATTTGCCTTGCCTTGCCTTGCCTTGCCTTGCCTTGCCTTGTCTCTCTCTCTCTCTGTGCTATGCGGATGGAGGGAGGAGGGAGGGTTTGCGGTGGGGGAGGAAAGTATCAAATGGATGGTTTTATTGTGATAACGGTTTGTGGAGAGGGGGGAGGGGAGGGGGGAGGAACCTACGAGGTACGGAGTGTGGAGGCAGGGGGTGGGGACTGGGGGGGATGGGAGTGGGGGTGGTAGAGTAGGCGTGAAGTGTAAAAAAGGGGGATCACACACACACACACACACACACACACACACACACACACACACACACACACACACACACACACACACACACATATAAAAAAAAATATATATATTCATATGTCTGTATATAAGGCTTTGATTTCTTTTTGCAAGATACAGCCCTATATAAAATTCATTTATTACTATGGGTATTACTATCATAAATTTATCTTTTTATTCATTCTTGTATTCTTTTATTTGAAGGATAATAGAATAAGAATTCATGTGCTTTTTACATCTAGTCCCCGTGTGTGTACAGTCTATATATATATAATTGTATATATATATATATATATATATATATATATATATATATATATGTATATATATATATCTGTGTCTGTGTGTGTGGGAGAGAGAGAGAGAGAGAGGAGAGAGAGAGAGAGAGAGAGAGAGAGAGAGAGAGAGAGAGAGAGAGAGAGAGAGAGAGAGAGAGAGAGAGAGAGGAGAGAGAGAGAGAGAGAGAGAGAGAGAGAGAAGAGTGTTTGTTTTTATGAGTGTTGTTGAGAGAAAGAGATAGAATGTATGTGTTGAAAAATATGTGTGTTGTGTGTGTGTGTGTGTGTGTGTGTGTGTGTGTGTGTGTGTGTGTGTGTGTGTGTGTGTGTGTGTGTGTGTGTGTGGTGTACGCGCGCGCGCGCGTGTGTGTGTGTGTGAGAGAGAGAGAGGGACAGAGAGACAGAGACAGATAGGGAGACAGAGAGAGGCACATACACACAGAGAGACAGAGACAGATAGGGAGACAGAGAGAGGCCACACACACAACAGAGACAGATAGGGAGACAGAGAGAGGCACACACACAGAGAGACAGAGACAGATAGGGAGACAGAGAGAGGCACACACACACAGAGACAGAGACAGATAGGGAGACAGAGAGAGGCACACACACAGAGAGACAGAGACAGATAGGGAGACAGAGAGAGGCACACACACACAGAGACAGAGACAGAGACAGAGAGGGAGACAGAGAGAGGCACACACACACACACACAGAGACAGAGACAGATAGGGAGACAGAGAGAGGCACACACACACAGAGAGACAGAGACAGATAGGGAGACAGAGAGAGGCACACACACACAGAGACAGAGACAGAGACAGACAGGGAGATAGAGAGAGGCACACACACAGAGAGACAGAGACAGACAAGGAGACAGAGAGAGGCACACACACACAGAGACAGAGACAGAGAGGGAGACAGAGAGAGGCACACACACACACAGAGACAGAGACAGATAGGGAGACAGAGAGAGGCACACACACAGAGAGACAGACAGGGAGACAGAGAGAGGCACACACACACAGAGACAGAGAGAGGCACACACAGAGAGACAGAGACAGATAGGGAGACAGAGAGAGGCACACACACAGAGAGACAGAGACAGATAGGGAGACAGAGACAGGCACACACAGAGAGACAGAGACAGATAGGGAGACAGAGACAGGCACACACAGAGAGACAGAGACAGATAGGGAGACAGAGACAGGCACACACAGAGAGACAGAGACAGATAGGGAGACAGAGACAGGCACACACACAGAGACAGAGACAGATAGGGAGACAGAGACAGGCATACACAGAGAGACAGAGACAGATAGGGAGACAGAGACAGGCACACACACACAGAGACAGAGACAGACAGGGAGACACAGAGAGGCACACACACACACAGACAGAGACAGATAGGGAGACAGAGAGAGGCACACACACAGAGACAGATAGGGAGACAGAGAGAGGCACACACACAGAGACAGAGACAGAGAGCCTGGGAGCCTCGTGAATCACGCCACCACCCGTGGACCAATCAGCGTGAGGGTGAAAGGTCAGAGAGGCGTGCAGCAAAACATCACTTTATACAGAGAGCAGCACTACACGCCTCTCGCAGCGTAAACAACACCCCTCCCCCTCCCTTTCCTCCTTATTCCCTCCTCCTCCCTCCTCCCCCTCTCAACACTTCTCCTTCCTTCCTCTCCTCTTATCTCCCCTTACCCCTACTACCCCATCCGCTTCCGAGAGAGAGAGAGAGAGAGAGAGAGAGAGAGAGAGAGTGTGTGTGTGTGTGTGTGTGTGTGTGTGTGTGTGTGTGTGTGTGTGTGTGTGTGTGTGTGTGTGTGTGTGTGTGTGTGTGTGTGTGCACGCGCCCGTGTGTGTGTATGTGTGTGTATGGGTGTTTGTGTATGTTTGTGCAACATGTGTGTGTGTGTGTGTGTGTGTGTGTGTGTGTGTGTGTGTGTGTGTGTGTGTGTGTGTGTGTGTGTGTGTGTGTGTTTATTTTATTTTATATTTATTTATTTTATTCTTTTATATCAAGGATAATGGAATAAGCTCTCGTGTGCTTTTTTTACGTCCAGTCCCTGTGTGTGTGCAGTTTTGTCAATCTTGTCATCAGTTCCCACCGGCACACAATGGCCTACTCGTGTGCGCAAGATGTTCTGCAGGCGTTCCACACGGGGCCTCGGTTTATAGTGTAATCCGAAGGACCTTTGGGGAAGAGTGGTGTCAGCACTGATGTTAACTCCAGGGGAAAAATCCCCTCCAACGGACGTCAAATTGCCAGCGCAATGTTCTGACCACTAGGCTATCCCGTGTGTGTGTGAAGTCAAGTTAAAAGTCAACCTTTCATCTCCAGAGGGTACACTGAATTAATAGTACAACTGTTTTTTTATACTTTTTTTTTTAAGAAAAAGCTCTCTCTCTCTCTCTCTCTCTCTCTCTCCTCTCTCTCTCTCTCTCTCTCTCTCTCTCTCTCTCTCTCTCTCTCTCTCTCTCTCTCTCTCTCTCTCTCTCTCTCTCTCTCCCGAATGTCTCACCTATTACCATCCATTTTTAGTCATATTTTGTACTCCCTTTTTGATAATCACGTGTTATGAATGTAATTGATTTTATGTAAACTTGTAATTAATGATCGCTAATTTTTTTTTTTTTTTTTTAACCTGAATAACTTTGTCCATTACCACATATATAATTAGAAACATAAATTTTATGATGTAATCATAAGATTGATATGATATTAGGGTATATATATCCCAAAATATGTGCCTTACAGTAGATAGAGTATTCGTGTATCCTTTATGATTTTCAGAATTCAAGGCATATATTTTCCTTGAATGAAGTTTATTGATGAAATGTGTCAGAACCGGTGAAAATGTGTGTGTGTGTGTGTGTGTGTGTGTGTGTGTGTGTGTGTGTGTGTGTGTGTGTGTGTGTGTGTGTGTGTGTGTGTGTGTGCGTGCGTGCGTGTGTGTGTGAGAGTGTGTGAGGTGTGTGTGTGTGTGTGTGTGTGTGCGAGCGTGCGCGTGTGTATGTGTGTATGCGTGTGTGTATGTATGTGTGTGCGTGTGTGAGTGTGTGTGTATGTGTGTGCATGTGTGCATGTGTGTGTGAGTGTGTGTGTATGTGTGAGTGTGAGTGTATGTTTGTGTGTGTATGTGTGTGTGAGAGTGTGTTTGTGTGTCTGTGTGTGTGTGTCTGTGTGTGTGTATCTGTGTGTCTGTGTGTGTGTCTGTGCGTGAGTGAGTGTGAGTATGTGTAAAACATTATCCGATTGAAAATTATGATATATTTTTTGAAACATTTAGGATGTTCTATGTGGGTTTTTTTGGGGGGGGTTTCTTCTTTTTTTTTATATTATAACTTATTGGTAGTATGTCTCCCCCCCTCCCTCCAATAAGGATGCTGGTTTAAAAAAAAAAAAATTCCCCTTTTATCCAAATGTATGATTTATATTACATGTACAATTTTTGATAGATAGTGGTGGATTGATGTTTTCGGTTGTTTATTTCATTTTGTTCTCTTGTTTGCTCCTTATCTACTAACGCTTTTCTTTTTTTTTCCATAATCAAATTTTTTTATTGTGACTTCTGATTTTTGTCTTCTGAAAGAGTGCATTTTATTACCTTATCATATATAGTGTCCTTTATTCTTGTGTGTTGTTTGGTACTGCGTAAAGTCTTATTGTTTAGTATATTTTTTAACTTGATGTATCCCTGAAAAGGGCGGGGACTGGATGTAAAAAAGCACATGAGTGCTTATCTATTATCCTCGAATAAAAGACTTTGCCTTGCCTTGCCTTGCCTTGCCTCTCTCTCTCTTCTTATGTTTGAATTTGGTTGCAGTTACTTAGGCTTGTGTAATATTCCTCTGTTGGACTGTCTGTCTTTGTGCCTTTCTCTTCCCTATGTCTGTCTGTCTGTCTGTCTGTCTGTCTGTCTGTCTGTCTGTCTGTCTGTCTGTCTGTCTGTCTGTCTGTCTGTCTGTCTGTCTCTCTCTCTCTCTCTCTCTCTCTCTCTCTCTCTCTCTCTCTCTCACACACACACACTCACCACTACCAATACTCCCTTTATGTATGAGCCGACGGCCTCTGTGAATAAACCTTTTCAGAGTCCAGAGCTCTCTCTCTCTCTCTGTCTCTCTCTGTCTCTCTCTCTCTCTCTCTGTCTCTCTCTGTGTCTCTCTCTCTGTCTGTCTGTCTCTGTCTCTGTCTGTCTCTCTCAGTATCTGTCTCTCTCTCTCTCTCTCTCTCGGTAACTTGCACACACACACAACACACAGACACAGACACAGACACACACAAACACACAGACTCACACACACACACACACACACACACACACCACACACACACACACACACACACACACACACACACACACACACACACACACACACACACACACACACACACATCCCACCACTACGCAATCGTCAAGTTGTAACCTTCAGTTACGAGGTATGGACGGTAAGTAAACACATCCTGCGCTTAAAGTGCACGAGATGTACTTTTACAATCATTTTTTTAAAATACAGAATTATTTGTACTTTTATTTCACATAATTCTGTGCAGGCATGATGACCTCATGAAACCAAACTCTGACGCAGACTCATCTCCATTTGGGGATAAAACAAGTGTGTGTGGTGTGTGTGTGTGTGTGTGTGTGTGTGTGTGTGTGTGTGTGTGTGTGTGTGTGTGTGTGTGTGTGTGTGTGTGTGTGTGTGTGTGTGTTTGAGAGCGAGAGAGCTTTGAACTCTGAAAAGAGTAATCATAAAGAGGGCGTTGGCCCATACATGAAGAGGGATACTGAGAGAGAAGTGCACTGCAGTAAAGTACAGCTGTGAGAAAACTGATGCAAAGAAATCCACAGTGAGAAAACATCTGATGACAGACATCACAATACCTCTTGAGATTCTAAAGGCTTTACATTAATATAGAGCTGGATTATTAATGATATTAAGATGACTGCACCATAGGAGTCTAAATGCAATAGATTGGCTGGCATATAATTATTATGGTAAAGGTGTCCCATAACCTATATGGTCGTAGGAGAGCGAGGCATCAGAGACCTCAGCTTCTCAAGGGGCCAGCATACTGGGCGGCGCCCATCTCCTCTCCCACGCTGCTTTACCTTCCCTGACCCGAAAGAGGGCAGGTACACATTTACAGCTGGGTGAACTGGGGGACTGTACTGAAGCTAGGGCGCACATACGGTCACCCATCCACTTGGTAACCACGCTGGATGCTTAACCTTAGCTCGGGGAGAACGAGTGTTCTGACCACTGAGCTATCCCTGCCCAAATGGTCTATATTGTTGGGATATAATTTTGCCTGATGTCATTAAAGGCAGGACAACATAAAGCAAACTGCACTTCTTCTGTTGCTTCGTTACATAAAGATCGTGTTGTATCAGATTCACTCTGCATTCTGTATCTAAGTTTATGAACATTTTTATGACACACCCAGTCTGAATTTAGGCATTATTCTTTTAAAGTGCATATATATCCATTTCAAATTGTAGATAAGGTTTGACGTCATGTAAGCTTATAAGTTATTGATAAGTTCCATATCTATAGTTTGAAAACGATCATTCCACCGTTGCCAATAACAATCAATCAATCTTTTTTCTAAAAACAGCGATAAACTCCTAGATTTCCAACACCTTGATTTAACCAGACATATCCAAAGCCATATTTGAATAAGCAAATGCGTATAGTGTGGCCCAGTTTTTCTTTCCCTTAGAATCTAAATTAAAAAGCAAACTGTAAAATATGAATTGTAGTATCTGCTCTTCCATGTTCAAAAAGCTAAGTGGTCTGAGTGCTCGCTTTCCCTAAGTCAAGTTAAGCAGCGTCGAGCATGGTTACCAGTTGGATGGGTGACCGTTTGCGCGCCTTGGCTTCAGAACATTCCCCAGTTCACCCAGCTGTCAATGGGTACCTGCCCTCTTTAGGGTCAGGGAAGGTAAAGCAGCAAGGAAGAGGAGATGGGCGCCGCCCTTAATATGCTGGCTCCTAGAGAAGCTGAAGTCTCTGATGCCTTGGTTATGGGACACCTTTACCTTTTTACTGAATAATCTTACAACAGACTGAATTGTAAGAGGATCTGTGTATGCTTTGGTGTAGACAGGATCATCAGCTCCTAAAAATGGCATCCAAGCACATAGATGGACTGATTCAATTTGTGTTGCTGCTGCATCCAACCCCCGTATCTCAGAATGATATTAGACTATGGGTTGCGTTTGTGCATCAGATATCTTGATAAACAAACCAAAGGAATTGTTAATCAAAAACCGTAGTTTCTTTTCCAACCGTTCTTTCCTCTTCCTTGAAGGATCTTTACATGCAGTGGTGAAGCTAAGCTTAGTGTATGAACAGATTCCTAAACATCTGTACATGTTAACAACAGACATAACATTCCTATATTCTTAATTCATTTTTCACGAGTAGCTAGGAAACTGCCTTTTCTAAAGACAATGT
>CM060327.1:1344836-1347336 GCA_030674155.1 Stramonita haemastoma | reverse complement strand
ACCTTTACACTTACACAGTGGTCTATCTGGTAATATACAGCAATACAACATACGTTGTTGTTGTAAAGCGTTCCCCAGCTTAACACTCTTGGGGTACCCAGAATGTGCGCTAGGACTCATTCATCCCACCTGGGAATCACTGTCAGATTGAAATTGCACACTGAATGAGAAGTTTGCGTGTATGCTTCCAATTACCTCGCCATATAGGCAGCCATACTCCGACTTCAGAGGATTTCCCCCCTCTCCTTTAAAGGAAAATGCATGTTGTTATGTTAAGAGCTTGTCATGGCTGAAGGCAATTTCAACACATTTTACAACATAGGCCTAGCAACATTTTAGTGTAGGCCTTGGCAATTAGCTGGCATCAATAACTGACACAGCTTTTGACCTGGGTCAGATATGACATATTATAGCCATCCTATGTGAAATATGCGAAGCAGTAGATCTATTTAGTTTCATGTTTTCTGAGTTTAGGGCACACTGTAATTTCTTGGCTTGTTGTTCTTCGAACAGAGGTGAAAATTTGCGTATGCCACCAGTTTTTCGTCCTCCATGAAGGCAGCCCTATTCCCACTTCGGAATACTCAACCTGTCTGTGTCTGTAGCTCGGTGTGTCGTTCTTTCTATGTCTGTAGCTCTGTGTCTTTCTTTCTATGTCTGTAACTCGGTGTGTCTTTCTTTCTATGTCTGTAGCTCTGTGTGTCTTTCTTTCTGAATATACAGTATTTGAACCTAACTATTATATAAACCTATAAGATAAATTGAAGCTCTCAGTTTTTCTTTATAAGTGTATCATTATCTAACTTGCTAAGCTCTCTAGTAGTGAGTGCACCTGGGTGTGAGAAACTGGCTGTCCTTCAGTCACACCAATTAACCAACAGAGGACACAGGAGAGAGGTTGCTGTTAATACTACACCAGCTTGGCTACTACAGCGCGGTAAAAACTCCCGCCGGCCGGTTGTACGGCTGGCCGGAAACCTCAGAGATGCAAAACAAAAAAGAAAAAGAAAAAAGGAAAAAAACTAGGTTAGCCTACTGCGCAATTGATAGCCTAGGCTAGGCTACACCCCGCGGCCGCGGTGGCGAGAAGTTGGGTGTGCGTGGCGCGGGTTGTTGTTGTTGTTGTTGATGTGTACGCTGACCGCATTTTTTCAGCCAGGCATTTCAAACTCCAGACCAGTTGTGCGTGATATGGTGTAACCGCAAACCGCAAACATCCCCTCTCCCAATCCTTACCCCCCCCCCCCCTTATACCTTATACACACATCGTCGTCGTCGTCGTCGTCGTCGTCGTCTCTCTCTCTCTCTCTCTCTCTCTCTCTCTCTCTCTCTCTCTCTCTCTCTCTCTCTCTCTCTCTCTTCTCTCTCTCTCTCCTCCCCCCTTCCCCACCCTCAACAACTTGTTCTCTGAGTGGCGTTGTTATTATCATTATTATTATTATCATGCTGCTGACACGCCCACTAAAAAAGAGAAAAGCGCGGGAAAAAGATCACGTGTCAGATGTGAGTCCCCGATAGCGCACAGGGTGCAGCGACACTGCAGTTTGAAGGAGAGATAACTTACTGTGCAACAGGTGTCAGTGCAACTTTTTGCAACTTGCTCTCCTCTCTGCAATCCCCCTCCCCCTTCTCTGTTTTACACACACACACACACACACACACACACACACACACACACACACACACACACACACACACAACACACCAGGGTAAAATTTTTTTATTTCCAAATGTTACATACATTTGCTTTTTTCATCAAACCATCTATCTAAGGGGAAAGAAACAACAAGAAATAAACAAAAATAAACAACAAGCAAATAGCAACATACAACAAAAAAACACCCCCAAAATATTTAACTACAACATTATTACATAAAGAAAGGATGCGTGATCAATTTCCATCCTAATCAGTTTCGACTGAATTGATGACAGAACAGGTCGCGCGTGTGTGTAGGGTTTGACTAGTCAATTTCACTGTTAGTATGAGCTTACATCCATTATGTCATTCGTCGTGTGTGTGTGTTGTGTGTATGTGTTGTGTGTGTTGTGTTTTTGTGTGTGTGTGTGTGTGTGTGTGTGGTGTGTGTGTGTGTTTTTGCTGTATGTTGTCTGCTGTATGTTGTCTGTCATGCATTATCTGCTGTCTGTCGTCCATGATATCTTTCTCTGTGTGTGTCTATCCATCTGCCTGCGTGCTTGCTTGTTGCACGGCTTGGTGCCTGCACGCACTATCTGGTTTCCTCTGCGGCTGTTTCTGATATACGTCTCCGCTTTTCGGCACTGTATCGTATTTTCTTTTTGCTCCCATTGTGTGTGTGTGTGTGTGTGTGTGTGTGTGTGTGTGTGTGTGTGTGTGTGTGTGTGTGTGTGTGCGTGCGTGTGTGTGTGTGTGTGTGTGTGCGCGCGCGCCTGTGTTTGTACGTGCTTGCATATGTATGTGTGTGTGCATACGCGCGCATATGTGTGTGTTTGTGTGTGTGCATGTGTGTGTGCATGCATG
>CM060327.1:1332336-1334836 GCA_030674155.1 Stramonita haemastoma | reverse complement strand
TTGTCAAAATTGTCCAGTCTTGAATTGTCCAAACTGTTATGTCTTGAATTGTCCAAACTGTTATGTCTTGAACTGTCAAAACTGTTATGTCTTGAACTGTCAAAACTGTTATGTCTTGAACTGTCTTGAGGATTTGTCATTGTCTTGATTGCTCTTGAAATATTCATAGTGTGTTGTTGTTGCTGTTTCTGTGTTTTTTGTATTGTTTGAATTGTAGAAGATAACAAAACGAAACTTACTTCTAGGATTTGATTGCGTTTAAGTAAAATTACAATGTAGATTATAATTATTGTTATGCTTTTTACTCACACAATATCACACTGGTACTAATGGAACGCTCAGATTGAAGTTTCATTAGAAGTATTTAGCTTTAGAAAAGACAAAGAAAAGAAAGGCAGAAACCTACACACGCTCATATTCACGGGACTGGATGTAAAAAATAACACATGAGCACTTATTCCATTATCCTAGTAGGCCTAGTAAAAAGAATGAAAGAAAATGAAATGGAAAAGAATGAAAACGAAGTCATGGGGTCCTCATTTTGAAATAATAATACCGAAGTAAAAACTGGTTAATGTTTTTACTTGTGTTTTCCAACAAAAGCTTTTTCAGTTCCCAGTTTGTTGTGCTTGAATAATTGCTTGAAGAAAAGAAGAAAAGTGCACAAAAATACAGTCATTCACTTGTCACACCTACAAATAATGCACAACACACAAAACACACAGTTCTGTTCATTTTGACACATTCCCCAATCGACCAATAGCACGCAAAGAAAGAAGGAGAGCATACACAAATTCAGGCCTGTATAAAAATGCATGATTGCTGGTTTATATGCGCCATGTTTTCAATCCCAATGGTTCATGACAAAATGCTATGCAGACATTCAAAACCAGCACCACATCCGGGGACTCTTAGAAGGGAGAAAACTACTATGAAGTGAATTGACAAAGGGGAACAATTAGCCCCTTTTTTCCGTTGTTGCACTCACTGACAACAGGGACCGGCCACAGGGGCACGCTAGAACAATATTGAGGAATTGTCCACGACATCGGTCTAAAATCACAGTTGCGAACAGACTTTCAACAACAAGGACACACACACACACACTGAGGGGACTTTTAACCACACACACAGAAACACACACACACACACACACACACACACTGAGGGGACTTTCACACACACACACACACACACACACACACACACACACACACACACACACACACACACACACACACACACACACACACACACTGAGGGGACTTTCACACACACACACACACACACACACACACACACACACACACACACACACACACACACACACACACACACACACACAAAGAGAAGGGGGAGAGGAGGGGGGCACAGCAACAAGGAATGCTGAGGAAGTCAACATTTCCTGCGTCGTCATCGCACAAGTTACCACCTTCTCCTCGTCCTCTCTCCCTCCCTCCTCCTCCTCAGTGCCCCCCCCCCCCCCCTGCACTGTGTGTGTGTGTGTGTGTGTGTGTGTGTGT
Organism: Stramonita haemastoma; assembly: GCA_030674155.1. NCBI lineage: Eukaryota > Metazoa > Mollusca > Gastropoda > Neogastropoda > Muricidae > Stramonita > Stramonita haemastoma. Next base: position 1,333,313 of record CM060327.1, on the reverse strand, counting down.
GTGTGTGTGTGTGTGTGTGTGTGTAAGGGAAAGGAGGAAAGAGGGGGGGATGCTGTTCGTCTCCCTTCAATAATTGTTTTATTGTTAGTTCCTTGGCAGCTCCATTTTTTCCCTGACAAATTGTGTGTGTGTGTGTGTGTGTGTGTGTGTGTGTGTGTGTGTGTGTGTGTGTGTGTGTGTGTGTGTGTGTGTGTGTGTGTGTGTAAAACAATGTGATTATTTTCTTCAGACCTTGTTTGACAAGACTCCTTGTAGAGTTTCAGCAACCCTCTCTGCCCCTGCCCTCCACCCCCCTCCCTCATCCTCTCTCTCTCTCTCTCTCTCTCTCTCTCTCTCTCTCTCTCTCTCTCTCTCTCTCTCTCTCTCTCTCTCTCTCTCTCTCTCTCTCTCTCTCTCTCTCTCTCTCTCTCTCTCTCTCTCTACGCCCATGCCAGCGTGTGTGTGTGATTTTGAATCTGGGTCACGAGTTTGTTTTCCTTCATTGTCTTAAAAAGAGTTGAAAGGAAAAGATTATAGAAGTAAATAATGGTGTGATTGTGTTTGTGTGTGTGTGAGAGCAGGTGCCCACGCGCGCGCGCGTGTGTGTGCGCGCGCCTGCGCGTGTGGGCGTGCACTTGCGAAGGTGGGTGTGTGCATCCACGTGCACATCCATATGACTGTCGAAAGTGAAATTTTTATTTCCAGATGTTACATTGAATAAGTGATGCATTTGCTTTTTTTCCCCATCCAGCCATCTATCTAGGAAAAAAAAGAAGTACATGTTTGCCTGGATGAACATATAATTATGTGCTTGTCTTAATTAAGGTGTATTTTACCTGGCAACGTTTTAATGTGTATTTTTCCTGGTAACTTTTTAATGCTATTTTCCCTGGCAACTTTTTTATGTATATTTTCCCCAACAATTTTTTAATGTTTATTTTCCCCATCAACTTTTTAAAGTGTATTTTCCCTGGCAACTTTTGAATATGATTTTTCCT
>CM060327.1:1319836-1327336 GCA_030674155.1 Stramonita haemastoma | reverse complement strand
CAGCGCAACGCTTTATCGCTCATATGGCAGACAACAGTAGTTACTGTCTGAGCGTTCGCCAACAACTAAGAGGTATTATACAACCCACTGCACAAATTACAACAGCACAGTACATGCACATGTCGCTCCTATATTCTCGCCATGCTTTTATCTTTCTTTAATGAATGACTACAACCTTTGTTTTAGCGAAACCCAAATTCACACCAGCTCTCTCACCTCACCTCCCACATCGAGTAACCCCCCTTGGATCTATCCACATTTACAACAGGCAACGAGGCGGCCAGACCTCGCCTTCCGAGTGGAGAGCTACACGAAAGCATGCATCACCCTTCTCCAGCTTATCAGGATGAGCCATCGTTTGTCTTAACAGAGCCCCGATAATGATTCACTGACCATTGCCGGAGCCAGCCCCGCTTTGAAGCCGCCAGGCGGAGAGGGGCCAGAGGAGACCTGCTCTGCCGGTAAGGAGATTCCAACGACCTGCTAAACGACGTGGATGTCCTCTTTAACGGTTCTGGCTGGCCATTCACAGACCTGTAGTGGCTTGGATTTCGGGGTCCTGTGTGTGTCCCTGGAGGATTTGTGGCCCCGGCTTTGATGGCGCAGGGATGGCTTTCTGTTGGGGAGGAAAGCTGATCTGGCCGGCAATGGCGGCGGGGATTGTGACCCGTTTTATGGCCTAGTTTATCCCGAGACGTTCACTGGGCCCAATTGTGGGCTGGAAAGTTAGCTCCTAATTGTGATAACCGTGAGACGAGTCTCGGTTTACAGGCACACTGCAGGGAACAAGGCACTAACTTTTCAGTGTTTACACAAGTGGAGGGGGGTCTCGGTTTTGGTACAGTGAAGGGATAGAGGGGTGTCTAGGGGGTGTCTTCAACGTTTGAGGTTTTATGCTGTTTACTTGTATTGTGGGCGAGTTTTCAGTCTTGAGTTTATAGCATTCATTATTTATTTCACTGGGAATAGCCCTGCAAACCAAGCTGTACGGCCCATAGAGGAGCTGGAAAGGACATGGCTTTTTTTTCAAGACATATCTGACAGTGTAAAGAGAACGAGAGAAGAGGAGAAGAAGACTGGGAATGACTTGAATCAACAGAAAAAAGCTTTAGGTAATTATGTCAGGTAGATCTGGTTTCTTGATCCCCAGGTCTGAAAACATTCCGGGAGCTTCTTTACTTACTTTATTTCAACCCTGTTGCCCGTGTAATTTTTTGTTTGCAGAGAGAGAGAGAGAGAGAGAGAGAGAGAGAGAGAGAGAGAGAGAGAGAGAGAGAGAGAGAGAGAGAGAGAGAGAGAGGAGAGAGAGAGAGAGAGAGAGAGTATTTTCGGAGGGTAATCGGATAAGTACACGAGGTTTTTTTTAGTAGAAAAGGTACAACTTGCATAGATCTAGTAGTAGTAGTAGGAGGAGGAGGAGGAGGAGTAGGAGTAGTAGAGAGGGGCAAGTATTGAGGAAGGTTATGTGCAATACAAAAACTGCTTTCAACTCAACAGAACAGGGAGTAGATATGACTTCAACATGGTGATGGCTCCGTACTACAAAATAAAACTATTCTACCTCTAATGCACACCATCCCTACACCTCACCTCTCACCCTCCCCCCTCCCTCTTTCCCATCAAAACACCACAACTTCAACCAACCAAGCAACCAACCCACCAAGCACCAGGGCTAGGCTAACTATCTGAAGCCGTTAACGATGGTATAACGACCCCCTCCCCAAATCAGCAAACGCCTAGCGTTGATGAGCCTGATCCTTTGACCCTGAAATTGCACACACACTGTCCCGTTTGAATCACTTAGCATCCCCTATACTCGTGGGAATCCAGACACCTAGGGCCCAGCGATAGGCGTGAAGGAAAATTAGATTGATTACCGGCTTACAACCCTGCCGCTCTGCCCTCTGATCAAAGAAGTCTGGGGGAGAAGAGGGGGCTAAGAGGAACAGCGCGAGCAGAGCAAGGGAGGGAGTCTGATTACCTACAATCCTCCCCCCCCCCCCCTCCCCTCTTACCGCCTCCTTTTCAAGGCTGAAGCGTGGTCAAAGACCTTGTAACAACAGGAGATAGGGAGAAGACTCGCGAAAGCTTAGGAGGATAATTGCGAAGTTTTACACCTTCAATCCCCTCCTAGGCCTCAGATCGGGGGCTTTCAAAGTGGGGTGTCAGGGTTCGATTGTTTGAAGCTCGGGCTGGACACTGGGCACGTGGGGTTCAATTCGTAGTCGCTGTGCCGTTAGATGTGGCGGGAGCTTTTGAATGGATTGAGGAGAGGAGGAGGAGGAGGAGGGGAGGGGGAGGGCTTTTGGTCAGAAGATCGGTGGGTGTTTTGTGTTGGTGAATAGCGTGTGCAGTGAGGCTTGAAAGAAGGAAATCAAATCAATTTCGGGGGCTTCTGCTTGATTTGATTCAAGCTGTAGAACACACTGTCCATGGGGAAATTGGTTAAATCAGGCAAAGCTGGATATATAGGTAGGGAGACAGGCCTCTTTGGACAAACACTTCGGTGCATGCTGAAGAATAACATGTTTTGTTTGTGGATCTTGTTTTTGTAGTTTGATAGATTATGCATGGTCGTTTGCTTTCTTTTGTTTATAGAAAAACGTTCTGGTTATTGGAGAGAGAGAGAGAGAGAGAGAGAGAGAGAGAGAGAGAGAGAGAGAGAGAGAGAGAGAGAGAGAGAGAGAGAGAGAGAGAGAGAGAGAGAGAGACAAGGCAAGGCAAGGCAAGGCAAGGCAAAATTCTTTTATTCGAGGATAATAGATAAGCACTCATGTGCTTTTTTACATCCAGTCCCCGCCCTTTTCAGGGATAACATCAAGATAAAAAGATAGTCTCAACTAAACAAGAACAATCATAATGATCCAATTACCAAGAGCAAAAAACCTTACCAAGTATCAACAACAGGTAAGAAATAGACAGAGATACAATATTAAGGTAATGTTATAAAAAAAGGCACTCATTCAGAAACGATAAAAAAGAAGTAAGAATCAATGATGATTTTGATTTGAATAAAAACAAATAAACAAACAAACAAACAAACATTGAAAACAAAACAAAACAAAACAAAAACCCCAGCAAAAACAAAACAAAACAAAAAAAGGCGCAATAATTAAAGATCAAACGTGAGAATATGATGAGGTTAGATGACTCAAAACATCAATCCACCACCATCTATCATCAAAATAAGTCCCTTAAAACATACGATTTTGATAAAAGAGAGAGAGAGAGAGAGAGAGAGAGAGAGAGAGAGAGAGAGAGAGAGAGAGAGAGAGAGAGAGAGAGAGAGAGAGAGAGAGAGAGAGAGAGAGAGAGAAGCAGAAGAAAGTAGAATGGTCATTCCTTGTTTGTCTGTCTTTCCCTTCCTCTGTTTTAGGATTACATGATCTTGTTTGAGAATAAAAAAACAACAGGCGCTTTGTGTGTGTGTGTGTGTGTGTGTGTGTGTGTGTGTGTGTGTGTGTGTGTGTGTGTGTGTGTGTGTGTGTGTGTGTGTGTGTGTGTGTGTGTGTGTAAATGCAAACGCTCGCAAAGTGTACTTGTTAATGGTATGCATATTACCAGAGTACTGAAAATAAGAACCCTCTGAAAATGATGACAGAACTATAACCAACGTCACACAGGAAGTCATAGCAAACCTTTCACTTCACCTTCACCTGTCGCGTAGTCCTGTGGACCGTGGGGGCACAACTGAAGATTCTGCAACCAGCTTACTCCACTCCCCACGGTCCTCCGCCCTCCGTAGCAGGTCGTTCCACCCAAGGCCTATCCACTCTCTGATGCTGTCTTCCCATCGTTTCCTCTGTCTGCCTCTTCGTCTCCCCCCCCCCCACCCCACCCCCCTTACTGTTCCCTGTAAGACTGTCTTGGCCAGTCCAGATGATCGTGTGACGTGCTTTTACCACTTTAGCTTGCGTTTTATCACTGTAGTTAGGAGCTCTCCATATGGACCGATGGCATTCTTTATTAAAGAAAAGCAAACCTTTGCGATATCTAAAAACTACATCGCCACTTTTCAGAACTTTTCCAAAGGATTTCTGTGGAAACCAGGAAAGTGAGATAAGGTTTTCAACTTCCATATTCAGGGAGATAAGATCAGGTTTTCAATTTCCATATTCAAGTAGTGAGCGTATTGGAAATGCGATGTTCTTCACATAAACATTTTACATCTATGTAGAATGTTGTAGGTAATGCATTTCATCTTATCCTGAACAAAATCCCATCAACCAACCAACCAACCAACCAGCCAGCCACCCAACCAACCAGCCAGCCACCCAACCAACCAACCAGCCAACCAACCAAAACACGACCTTGTCTTTTTTAACATTCATGGGAAGCTTTTACTCTACAGTGAATGCAGTTTGAAACCCCCTGTTTTGCAGGTGTGTGTCTGTGAATTATTCCGATTGACGATGCTGTTTTAACAGTTGGCTTTCACCTTGGGATGGAATGAAGAGTACAGAAGCTGTCATTGTTTGCGTCTGTTTGCAGCCCTGTCAGTTCCCTCGTTTGAAAATTATATGATTTTGTATGCGAAGATATCCAACAGAAGATCAGCTATATGTAGGCATCCTTCAGTCTCCGAAGACTAGACTTGCGCTCTAAGCTCTAGAGCGCAAAGCCTGGATAAGTCAGTATGGAGGGCAAGCTGTTACCCATCCATTGGAAAGGTAATTGCCGATACGAATGGTTCCAGTGCCGTCGCAGGAGCCATCAGAACGTTGCCATATACAGCCCCGAGCCGCCCTGGGACTCCAACACCTCGAGTTTTCCTCAGGGAAGGTGTCTAAACACGACACCTGTGTGCATTCTGGTTTTCTATTTTGCTGTCGTCCGCTCCTACCGGTACATAATGGCCTGCTCTTTTGAAAGGCGGAACGGGTTTTTAACGTGTGCGCAAGATGGGGCCTCGGTTTCCAGTCTCATCCGAATGACCTTAGCATTCTGTTCAATTTTTTTGGTAAAACTGGAAAGTAAGGGCGAGGCTGGGAATCGAACCCAGAACCTCACGGTTTACTTGTTTACAGGCGAACGTTTTGACTCTCCTGCTACATTCTTATGTGGTCATGAGAGTGGTCAAAATAGCCAGCCTTCAAAACAACCCTGTTACTGGGGAGAGATGCCGGATTTTCCTGCAAAGAAATCTTCCCTGACTTTTTATTCTATATTTATTTTATTTATTCATTCTTTTATATCGAGGATAATGGAACAAACACTCATGTACTTTTTTTTTTTACATCCAGTCCCCGTGTGCATGCAGTTTTGTAAATCTTCTCATCTGTACCTACCAGCACACAATGGCCTACTCTTACGAAAAGCGGAACATGATTTAACGTGTGCAGAAGATGTTCTGCTTGCGTTCGCACACGGGGCCTCGGTTTATAGTCTCATCCGACTTTAATGCAACAATCAATCAAGCAAGCAATCAAACAAGCAAACACACAAACAAACAGCTTCAACCTAAAGTTAATCCCCCCCTGCCAGCGTTTATCTCCATTCCCACGGAAGCTGCAGCCGAGTGGTTAGATCCGTTCCACTTCAGTCCACTGGGGTCCATGAAGTCGTGGGTTCGAATCTCGGCGGCGTCTGCTGAATTAAGGGTGGGGATTTTTAACCTTTCCCATGTCATCTTCAAGTGCAGATCTGACAGAGCCTTGATTCCCTTGCTGTATATATACACACATGCAGAATATCAAAACTTTGATATACACGTATAAGATCCTGTGGATTATATCAGCGTTAGGTGGGTTACAGAACACCAACAATCCCAACACACATCGCCGAAGTCGGAATGTGGCTACCTTCATAGTGGGGGAGGAAGAGGGGGGGGGGGGGAGGGGGGGGGGGCGGACGGTTGCATTAGCAAAAATCTCACCATTGTTGAACCTGAGAATTCCAGCCTATGAACGAAAAGAAATCTCCATTCCAGTCACACCCAAATTTACACACACATTTTATTATATATATATATATATATATATATATATATATATATATATATATATATATATATATAATATATATATATATATATATATATAATATATATATATATATATATGGGGGGGGGGGGGTATGTGTGTGGGTGTGGGTGTGTAATATATGTATTCCCACAGTCCGAAATTAGCACCATGAGGCCACAACTGGGTTGAGAGTATAGTGGGTGGATGGTGATTGTGAAAGGCAGTTGTCACTGCCATCGGCACAGTGATCTGCCTATTTGCCGCCATTATCACCGCAGTGAATGGCCCTGCCCTCCGCTTAGGGAAAAAGACGGGAGGAAAATGACGATACGAGAGACAGTTGACTGTTACTCCTGTTATGATAGAGACAGCTGACTGTTACTCCTGTTATAGATATTATGTCAGTCAGTGGACCGTGGGAAAAGCGGCAATAAAGCCAACATAGTTTTTGATAAGTGGGGGAAGAGAGCCTTCAGCAAAATGACTCAGTCTGTTTCTTTGTATTCATATCTTCGTCAGTCTGTATAACAACAACAACAACATCAACACACACACACACACACACACACACACACACACACACACACACACACACACACACACACACACACACACACACACACACACACACACACACATATATATATATATATATATATATATATATATATATATATAAAATATAGAGAGAGAGAGAGAGAGAGAGAGAGAGAGAGAGAGAGAGAGAGAGAGAGAGAGAGAGAGAGAGAGAGAGAGAGAGAAGAGAGAGATATATACATATAGATATATATCGTCTGTCTGTATAACAACAACAACAACAACAACAACAACAACAACAACAACACACACACACACACACACACACACACACACACACACACACACACACACACACACACACACACACACCAGTAAGTAAGCACCTCCATTTATCATAGTCTCCTACCGAGGCTTTGCGGGGGTGGAGTCAGTCAGTCAGTGCTGATGATGTTCATCACTCCAGGGGAGAGATTCCCTTCAATGGTGGGCGCCTCTCCATGATGGGCTTTGACCTGGGGCCGCCAGATCATGAACTCAACGCTCTGACCCCCTCCCTCCCCCCTCCCCAACCCCCATCCCAGGCGACAAATGGAAATACTTTCAAAGGAATATAATTACAATTAAAAACCACACAGAAAATGTCTCCCTGTATCCATCGTTGACGAGACAACTAACCAAAGATTAATTGTGTAAACTGATCTAACTTGGCCGCTGTGTGGTTCTAAATTCAAATGCTTTATTATCTCAAAAACAGAAATTCCAGTGGGTAAGCCATACTTAAAAAACTCAGTAAAAATGTAAATAATTATAATATTACGGTTTGACTCGTTCCTACAAAATATAGATCTATTCTGTTTTACAAATTCCATTTATTATTATGATTATTATGATTATGATAATAATGATGATGACTATTATCATTGTTGTTGTTATCGTTATGACGATGAGGATAACTGTTATTATTGTTATTGTTATTCTTCTTCTCCTCCTCTTCTTT